>CM069916.1:46503646-46618646 GCA_036172215.1 Camellia granthamiana | reverse complement strand
GCTAAACTGAGTATGAATAGAAAATAAACCTTGATTTTCTCAGTAAGTTTTTTCAAAAGTAAATAATTTCTTACAAGTTTTATTTCATCTTCCATTGCATCACAATGCATGGCGATCTGTCGCGATTTGACACATAAATTGTCTCCTTTTCTGTTGGAACAAGATGAATTTCATCCGACGCTTTTGCTTCATTATTGTATAAATCATGCAGCTGCCACAAATATTTGCTTTCAACCAACTGTGATGAAAAATTGAGAGGGGAGACAAATTATTTTAATGTCAGCACTAAGTGATTACAGAAATCCTTTGTCAACATTATGGTGATAATGAAGTTTAAATGCTAGAAGGAGTAGTAAAAACAAATAATATAAGGCATCATAAGATGGAAAAACAAAAGCAGCATACAATTCGAGAAGAATAGTGAAAATAAGAAGAAAGAATATGCAAGGATTCTCTGTGTCTGTGAGAGTCCAACTTTCAGTTAAATGGCAATATGAAATTTTACATCAGAAACATGTAAACCTACGATTTTTGCAGAGACTTTATGTTAAGGCAAGGGGGGAGGGTATGAACTGGACCAGGAGACCATTCTCTGTGTTCATAAATGTTGAGTTTTTTTATTTTTATTTTTTTACTTAATATTTTATTTGGTGGTGGTGGGGAACGATTGATTCTGACCAGTTATAGTTTGAGCTGCCTGGAAACCTGCTCGGATTAAAAAACTTACAAGCTACCTGATGATTCTAGAGAACAACTCTATTGTTCTGAAATCCATCCAGAAAATCCCTAGGACTCTGACACTTGCTAATCAAGGTGATCAATTTGTGATTTAGCAAGGTATGTCCAATCATCCATGAGGTCTGACATTCTACGGCCAAATCAGGGCTGTCAGAGAACGCTACCCCATATCTCAAGTGATCTATCACCCAAATTGTGCAAGCCAAAAACACATACCTTTCCGTTCTACACTAAGTGATTCAAAAAATAAGTACTGCACATAAGACTAGCTTATTATTTCTCAATGAAGTAATGTAAGTAATCACAGTCCGACAAGCCAAATTCTGGGTTACGTAGTAGTATCCACATATGAAATCCTTTCTGAATGTCCTTGTGTTGTCCATTTGTTGTATAATAAGATGGGGCTGAATATTCTCAATAATGCCAAAGCTCCATGCATATGTTATCTTATCACATATATCTAGGCATAACTCATAAGTTTATTTGAATTATCAACCCACATGCACGTTTCAATTGCTTCAATCTCAATGCATTGAAGATCTTAGCTGAGGCTTGTGAAGCGAAACTATGATGTAGCTTTTCAAGAATGAAGTCATTGATGCCCAACCTTACAAACTAAATGGAGGTATACATATTTTAGAAAACTCAAAGAGGTTTCTACACTATGATTTAATCTATTTATAGCTGATGGGCAGTAATTACCCTTAAAATTTAACAATAAAATTTTAATTAATGCAATGAAATTCGGATCAAATGGTAAAGGTAAGGAATGGTTCATGAAATGAAGCTATAAAATATATAATTGAAGGAAGATAGAAGAAATTTAAAGAAAACATATTATTGTAACACATTGCGATATTGAATAGAAAAGAATTATATATTTGAGGTCAAACACCTGGCCATAAGTAGTTGCTCGGTAAGGTACTGTCTGTGGGTTTTCTACCAATAGCTTATCATGTGCATTCTGTAAAGTTGGAATTAATCCTTCACCCAACAACTCTGAGTCAAGTATCTCACTGACCTGCATTTAGAGTTTTTATACTTCATAAGAATAAAAACAAGGAATCAAATACAGTGGCATACGCCAAAGAGTCACGTGCCAACTAAAGCAAGGAGTGTGACATGGGATTTGCACTATGGATGAGAAGTTCTGGTCTCTCTGTAAGACATCACAAGCAACATACAAGGCACAGATTGTCAAACAACTGGCCACAAGTATTTTACAGGATTTGTTCTTGTTTCATTTAGGGCAAACGGTATGTATTTTACATATAAATATATCGTGAAAAAAAGAATGATACTAACAAGAACATCTGCACGTGAAGTGACATCCACACCAACTTCTAGTTCATCAGATCGCTTGTTGATTACGCGCACTTTTCTTTCCATACCACTGAGGTGCAGAACTTTCCGCATCAGCTTCACCATCGGAAGGTACGATTCACATGCTGTCACCATACCCTCGGAACCAGAACATGTTGTTGACTTACCGGAGCCCATTGCTCGTGCAGCCATCATTGATAGCAAGCCAGTTCCAGCACTACAATAACAAAAGTACTTATTCTATCACAAATCACAATCCACCAAAAAACAAAACCAGCAGTACGTATACTCTCAATAGCAAACAATAGCATTGTATGTGTCAACAAACAATTATCAAATGCACCCAACCCAGAATTCAAAACAATGGCGATAACGAAAAAATTAGCATAATTTAGCTCAATCTTACACTAAATTTATAATTATTGGGTACAGGATTGTAAAGCTGCTAACTTTTTGATTTGAATTATAAATAGAGACTAAAGCATGTTCAGAATATTAATGATCAATGAACTGTTTATGAAAAAGTAGGAAATACCCAATATCAAGAGCATGGCATGGTTTCGTGACGGTCTTGTCGATGGCTTCGCGGAAGGCTTTGTTACGGAGAGAGTCGTTAAGCATGTCGAGGTACGATGTTGTGGCCAAGAAGGGTGGTTGAGGAGGAACATCTGGAGCTTCGTCTTCTTCGATGACGACCCATTCTGAGTTACCTGTGAGTGGGTCGAGTTTCAGCTGGAAAAATGCGCCCTGAGCTCATGCTTCGAACGGGTTTGGGGCTCAAATGAGAGGTTAGGAGAGGGGTGATTGAGGCTCTGGTGATGGGGAAGAAGGAAAAGGTGGAGGCTTTGCTATGTTTGGATCGAGTGATTTGGGGGGAGAAAAGAAAAAGAAATGGAGCAATATGCATTTCTCTTATTTGTTTAGCTAACTTAAGTGAAGAGAAATGGAAAGAAATTGAGAGAAATGGAGCGATATGTATTTCTCTTATTTGTTTGGTTGTATTTTCAAATTAACTTTCAACAGGTGAATTCCCGCTTGATGTTTGGATAGGACACTCAAAATATGATTCTGCGTGTTAATTCAAATTACGGTTTGAAAATCCGTTTGGCATCTCGTAGTTTATTTCTCCGCTTTCAACGTGTCTGTCTTCTTCCTCTTTCGCTCTGAAAAGCTTCCCCTTTCTTCTCCGTCGTCTTTGAAAAATTTCCCGTGACCCTCGTCTTTTTTTTCTCTTTTGATCTGAAAAACTTCCATGTCTTCTCCATCATATCTGAAAATTTCTCGTGAATCTCATATTTCTTCTCTGTACCAAACATCAGCCATGGAAGCTTCAACTATCTGATAGGAAAACTGAGGGTGGTGTAAGGTGGGATGACCGGCCGGTAGACCCCCCGGTAGTCCCTATCGACTTCCAGCTTAAGGTTCAGAAGGAAGGTTCAGAAGCTTAAGATTCAGAAGGTTCAGGTTGTTTTTTATTTTTATTTTTTACTTTTTATTTCTTATCTATTATTTTTGTATAATATTAATAATTTTTTAATAATATTACATCCGTATACTGAATTACTAAATTAATAACGTGTAATAAATGAGAAAAAAAAATTAATAATGTTTTTGTAAGGTTTTACGTTATGATTTGTATTTTAAAATATTACACTTAGTGTATTTATGTTAATTTTTATTAATATGTATTCTCAAAAGTTGTTGACTTTAACAAAATTAAAATTAAAAAAAAAAAAAAACGTATTGTAGAAGATGTTTGTATAGGCGTAAAAAATAAATTAATAGAAAATTTAATTGACACAAAATAATTGACATAGATTTATTTTAAAATGAAAAAATTATTCAAAAAAAATTACTGAAAAAAAATTAATTGAAAAAAAAAAATCAATTTTTAATTTCAGTATTTTAAAAAATAGTTTTGGTTATTATTGTTGATAAAAAAATATGAATATCGATATATGAGTTGTGTGTTTGATGATAAATTATTGGTTGAATTAAGTTTTGAAAACTATTTTCAAAACACATCACCAAACAAATTTTTCACCTTTCACATGTCACATCAAGGTTTCAAAACTTAATTCAAAATATATCTTCAAAACACAATTCAACACTCCATTTAAAAACCATAACCAAACAAATTTTCTACACTCAAATCATAATTCTACAACCCACAAACTCAAAATACAACTCATACTCTCAAATCACAATTACAAAACACAACCAAACGCAGGCTCATTTCTCTTATAAGCCTCATTTTCAATCTTTCCAAAAGTGGAGAGATTGAGAGAGAAAAGAAATCACTATTTTTATAATATCAATTTTATCCCTATAAAAATAAAAGAAATAAAATGATTGAAAATATAAAAAGGTTATTTTGATAATATAACATAAAATAAATTTTTTTTTTTCTTAATGAAATCTAACCAAACAAGAATGAGAAAAATCATAATCATTTCTTTTCTTTTATTTCTTCATTATCCAAATAAAAATAAGAAAAATCACAATCATTTATTCTCTTTTCTTTTTTCTTATTACTTTAGTAATCATTTCTTTTCTTTTCACTCTCCCAAACACAGTGGGAGAGCACGTGAAAAAGGGTTTTTAGTGGGTGTTTGGTTTGTGAGATTTTGCGAGAAAAGAAAAGAAACGAGGGTTTATTACTCTGCCAGGGATATTATAGTAATTTCAAGATTATATACTACAAAACGTATATTTGTGTAGTTGATGTTGGCAAGTAATCGGAAAGCTGAATGATCTGTGAGGTGAAGAAGGGAGGGGAAATGGCGGGTGGAGCATCACCGTCTTGCATCTTCTGTCAAATCGCCAGCTCTACCACTCTTCTCCACTCAGTTTGATCTCTCTCTCTCTCTCTCCCCATATGTATATACATCTGAAAGTCTGTGTAAATATCTTATTTTTACTGATTGATACAAGTTGAAATTGTGCAGGATGAGAAGGTTGTTGCTTTTCAAGACATCAATCCTTCAGCACTCAGGTTTCAAATTTATTTATTTATTTATTATAAATTAGAGCTGTTTTTGGTTACTGTTGAATGTTTTGTTTTCTGTTTTGAGTATAAATATTCATTGCATAGACAGTTGGGAAGATTAGGAGAACCATTTCAGAATTGGGGTTGTATATTGTATCTGAGATTTTGGGGGTTTCAATTTGATGAAGATTTTCAAAATAAGATGACAATATGTTTAAAATTTTGGCATAAATTCAAACTAAAAATTTGGAATAATAGGTTTCAATTAAGAATCATGATAATTTTTATCAAAATTTTTGTTAAAGAAGGTGCTGAGGAGGCACTTCCATTCCCAAGTACAAAAGTGAAAGGAAAAGAGGAAAACAAACAAACAGCTAAACAGCCAAACAAATTCTAGCTTTGCTAAACCAAATCAAGCTCCTACTATTGCCTCTCTCCACTCCCACCCCTTTTGTTTCTGTCATCATTCTCAAACCTCTCACAAATGGAGTCCGAGGAACTTGCCAAGTCCTTTAAACGTCTTCATTATCCATTCTTGTGCTGTGTGCCTCAATCCCTTCACCCACTTTATAAGGGACAAGCATTTGAGTTACAATTAGTCAAGTTCACTTTCAACTGCTGTATCTTCGTCTTCTAGTAGGAGATTGTTATTCTTGAACCACCAGCTCCTTACCTGTTATATTGGCCTCAACTGACTTTTCCCCCCCTTTAAAACATTAACACCATCGCCGTTCAACCAAACCCCCACTTTTTCACCTTTCTCAGCATCCTATCACATTAATTGTCTTCAACTTGGTACAATTTCTGTATCTGTCTTAATTGATTCTGAGCTGGGTGGGTGAGATATAACCACCCTAATGCTTCTTGGCAGATGGCTAGTCAAGAGTGTTGGGCAAAATATTACCTCTCTATAGCAGAGGCTAGTGTGTTCAATAGATCTAATGAACTGAGAGGGGGATTTGCGCCGAATGGTAGGCCGAGCCATGATAGCGCGGGCACGGCGTTGGGCCTTGCGAGGGCCAGGCCCTTGTCAGACCGGGCTAGGCCAATGCGGTCCTCCGGTCCACCACGTTTGGCCATGCAGATTGTCTACGGAATTCGGAGGCAAGCAGGTGCTTGACCGAGTTGCGATTCAGCCCATTATTCGGTTGGATCCGCGATGATGCGTTGGGCCGAACTGCGGACGGCCCAGATTGGATATGAACCGCGATGTTGTGTAAAGACGCCAGGGCGTGACCGAGATACCAAACTGCGCGTCTCACGACCGGTCAGCTCAGATGTACCAATTTAGTATCGTTCGGCCATCCCAGCTATTGTGATGTTTCTCCCATTTGATAGGTCGGTCCTTTTAACCCGGTTGTGTCTGCCACTTGGACTAATGATGAGATGAAGGGGAAATCCACTCCTGGTACGCGTCAATACCGTTTGGCGGTTCGACAAACACTGTTTGGAGGTTTTGGTCTCTACACGTGTAAGGAAGGTAGAGGGGAACACAGCCACCTGTCCAGGAAAGGACAACAGAGGTAGTGCGCTCACAATCCCTGAGGCTGCATGGCCAGCCTAGAAAAGGAGGAATGAGGGAACATTGGAGGTAAGCAACCTGAAGGAATTCACGACTCTCTCTCTCTAAAGTGCTCTATTCCTTTTTTTCTTCTCAAAGTGTGCTGACTTGATCGTCGGAGGGTTTATCCGGCAGCACACCGCTGGACAGCTCGCAGTCTTTCTATTTTCAGGTCAAGCGACGTTACATAAAGCTCGAGTTCAAGGAGTACGGAGAACGTAGGATATTTTACCCCTGAACATGAACATATTTTATAGAAGCCATTTTTGGTTTATTCTTCCCCTTCTTTTTCTGCACCTGTCAGGGAGGGTATATTCATTTTTTGCCCAGGATTTGCATAAGGAAAGAAATATCTAGTCTCGTATTTAGGAGTGTAGGTGGATACTTTGTTATCTGGCTGTAATTCTCTGTGTAAGCTGTAATATTATCTTATATATTTCGAGAAAACAGAAATTGAGTGGTAGATCTCAATCAAATGAGGTAGAAAGAAGTTTGTTCATCATAATCTCTCCTTTCTTTGCAATGTTGTCAAACTTATAAATTTTGACTCTTATGTTAAACGCATGGATATGAATAAACCATGTTATGGCCAGTATGCTTGTGCAGAAATCATTTTCCAGCAAGGAGGAAAAGTCCTCCTTGGATGTGATTATTTACCGTCATTTGTTGCTTGTGACACGTTTTTGGATCACCAAATAAATAACCATTACATGAACAATTCTTGTTGATATTACACCACTGATGAACAGTTTGTGATATTGCATGGATTAACTTCTATATTCTGCTTTATCTGTAGAAAAGAAACAATGCCATAGAGGAATCTATTCTTTGAAATGTGCTATTATCCAAAAAAAATTATTGTGTAGAAAATTTCAGATTTGGCTAGTTTTCTTCTTGGTTCATCATTCAGGATTTTAAACACTGTACTCCAAAGCAAAGTATGAGTGAGATTTTAGTCTAGTGGAACCCCATCTGAACACCCTGGACTTGGCTTGGTTTGGTTAAAATGTATGATTTAACATCTATTCAGTCCCTTGGTAAGTTCCCAAATTGGGAACCTATTCATTGGTTTTGCTTTGGGCTTTTATGTTTCTAGACATAGCACAACTATGATTGTCTGTTCTTCTATATTGTGTTTTTTCTAATTATTATTATGTAGACTTCTGATTACCAGTTAGAATTGCTAATTGTGAAGACTTCGGTGAAATTTGTTGATGGCATAGGAAATGATACTGTCGTCATCTTACAAATTGGATATTCACATATACCCTCATAGCTTTGTTGTCATCATTGTCGTCATAATTTTAATCGGTCCCATTGAATTGTTGTCTAGATAGGCATTATTTAGTAGTTCCTGTGGAGCACATTCCAACAGTCAAAGACCTCCAGAGAAGAACCGAAGACTTCTCTTTGGGTAAGAAAATTTAATAGTAGCAACCAAACTGAACTCTGAATCAGTTTGGGGTTTCATTTTTCTTACTGTGTCTTATCTTTGAAATTTCCTTCTTGGCCAGTGAGTCACATGTTAAATGTAGGGCAGAATCTGTTGCACAGAGATGCACCCCAGTCCAAGCACAGGTATTGTTTCTCTGTGGAAACATTTTCACATTTCACATGCCGTTGAATATCAACTTTTCCATATACCAAATTGAATGAATAAGTGAAGGTTTTTATTTGCTTAAATCATTTAAGTATTTTGGCATCGAAGATCTGTAATCTAAGAAAGACAGACATGGATATGCAATACGATACAGACACGGTAGCACAACAATTTTTCCAAAAATGTAGGACATGACACGTGGGGGAGGGGAATGCACACAAAATATATAATTTTATATATTTATTATATGTCATATATCATTCAAAGATAATAAAAAATGCAACATAATACTAACTTTTGTAAATCTACATTATTTTTCTTTTATATTTGCACCCTAGGTTATTTTGTTCAAATTTATAATTAGTTTCTTGTATGTTCAAGTGATGGACACGTGTCTCCCAATTGTCCAGGTCTAAAATTAAAAAATAATAGGACATGTTTGGACAAGTGTCTGACATGTATTGAGAAGTGTCCGATGAGTGTTTGTGTCCGAAACAGATACGCTACTTTCTTAGAAATGTCTGTGCGTCATAGTCGGTAATAGTATTGCATATTCAATATATAATAAAGTTTTAATTGCTGCTCCTCTTGACTTTAGCTCAAATCGATGTTTGTTTTGTACCTACTCTTGTTAAGGTGTGTGCTATTTGATAACATTGATTGGTTCATCCACACATAAAGAAGGGAAATAGACACTGTTAACCCTCCTAAAACTCATAGTTGATTATAAAGGACAGAGCCTGTTTTTTGTTGTTCTAATTCCTATTTGTTATCTATGGTTCTTATGAAAGATCATTTTATCTTGGTTGCTATAATAGGTAAAACCCATATTACAGATTCAAAATTAACTATATTATCTATTTTTTTCTTCTTTTATGAATTTTACTAAGCAAAGTTTGATTCTTATGGGTTTCTTCTAGATTTGGATTTCATCAACCTCCTTTGAACAGTGTTAACCATCTCCATCTCCACTGTTTTGCACTTCCCTATACACCAAGGTGAGCAGTTTAGTACGTGATTGTTGCCATATGCCTGAATTCTCTTCTACTATCGATTATTCAAATTGCTGAAATTTTTTCCATGCAAGTTATTTGTAAATACCTGCTTTAATTCTCTTGAGTTTAAACAGATGGAAACATATAAAATACATGTCTTTGGGATGTCTGGGTGGATTTATTGAAGCCGAGAAGTTGTTGGGAAGGATAAAGCCGTTTTCTTCTATTCCATCAAAAGTGTGACTTTATTCACTGTTCATCTGTGTATTGGATTGTATTTAATCTCATTTCACAACTGTAGGTTATGTTATAATCACTGAAGTCAATATATGCAAATGCTTTTTCCCTTTTAATAAACTTAATAGAGATTGTGATACGCCTTTGCTTATCCTATAATGAATTTCTCTTTGTTTTGCAAGTGAATTATTCATGGGATGAAGCCCTTCTTTGTTGATACTATTATGTTTGAAGATGCTTTACATTATCTGCAGTCCTTGTTCATATTCCTGGTTTTGATAAAATTACTCCACAATAATAGTGGTGCTGGTGTCTGATATTTTCTCCTTACGAAATGCTGATCTTGTTCAACAACTGGGTATTTTTGAAAACTGAATATATTGAAGTGCAACTACATGCTTTTTGGAGTAATCCAGTGTTTGTTCTTCTGTTTTTTTGGTTTTCTCTTGTTTGGTAGATTTCCTCGGAAAAAATCAAGGGTGCATTTCTGGCTGGTTTAAGCAAAGATTGTTTCTTTGATTGGATTGTTAGTTGATTTCATGCTTCTTAGCTCCTGGTGGTCTTCAGTCTCAACTCGAGATCAAAATGCACTCTATTTTTATTATTCATCTATAATTTGTGAATGTTTCATGCTGAGGAATTTGATTTTTCTGATATGGTCACTTTATCCCCCTCTCTTTCTCTCTCTCATATTGAATACTTTTTGGCTTTTGAAAATTCAGAAAGCATTCAGTTGAGGCATATTACATATGAAGCACGGATGCTTCTAGAAGAAAATTGTGACCGTATCATACCTATATCGAATACAAATATGTATTTGATACTTCCTCAATGTATATTAAAATTGTAATAATTTTTTGCAGTGTATTATTAGAGTATAGTTGCTAATATAAATACAAAAATAGTTTTTTCTATGCTTCTTAGAGAAGAAGAAAATAGTGAGATCAAAGTATTACTCTATTTTTTCTGAATTGATTGAATTTACGTATCCTTAAGTTCAAATCTGAAAAAAAATTAAATTAAATTAAATTAAAAAAGAAAAAAAAAAAGAAAAATGTATTCTTAAGTTAGACTGTGTTTGAATCATGAATTTAGATAATGATTTGGGGGAAAAAAATGAAAAGGAAAAAGGTGAGGACAATGTAAATGCATTGTAAGTTAAAATTTTTTTTTTTTAATCTATTTTTCTTTCTCTTTCTCTTTTCAAATTCCTATTTAAATTCATAATCTAAACATAACTTTAATGTTTCGTACATGTATCCCATATACATATTCATGCTCAATGTCACTAAAATAGGATTTTGTAGAGAAACTTTTCTCTCATCTTTGCTTGATAAGACTCAAGTAAAGATGAGTAACTTTTCTCTTATGTGAATATGAATAATGTTATAATATATTTATATATCATATTAAATTTATCATTTTATTTATTATAATTGTATTGATTGAATGAATCTCGATACAACACTACTCTTTGGATAATCATAGAGCAACTATGAATATTTTGCGTACTTGCCAATTTCCTCCACCACTGAGCCTGATCATAGCATCTTAGCCATAAATTTCTAGACCAGAGGAGGGTGGTGTGGTGTCATGTATGATGTATCTATTGGTGTAGTGATTCACCTAACTCTGTCCCTGTTACTACTCATACATACTCATCATCCTAAACATATCTGTTGTATCATCAATTTAGGAATTAGGTCTTGGTTAGGACACACTATTTGTGACTGTGACCTTGTTATATACTCATCCACATTCATCATTGAAGGTAGCAGCTGTCATCCTTCAAGGTTAAACCCTAATCCAGCTCTATTTTCCCATCCTAAGGCTATCATTCAAAACAAAATTAGTAGGTGATACTAGGATTGTGGTGACAAAAGGCCACAAATATATGATCACATGCATTGCATGTAGCCAGCTTAAAGACAGTTTGCAAGGTTAAAAGGTGGCCTTTAGTTGGTTATATAACATCTATACATTGGGTAAATGGAAATCTTTGTTTATTGTAACTGGCTCATGTTCTATTAAGAAGATCTTAGATTCGAATTTTGATATGAGAATAATGAGTGGTCACATATATCCTGAATTTGTACTCATAAGATCCAAAGATCCAAAGACCTTGACTAGGAATGGTTCTTAATTATCTGAAAATAAATAAATGAATAAAAGAATAAGAAACTAGCTATCATGTTAGCTATTTTGCCTCTTGTTCTCTTGGCTAGTTTTATTTAAAGAGTTATTCCATGCTAGCTAAATATAAAAATTTATATTTTTTTTCATTTCTATTTTTCTCTCTCATTTTTAATTCTTGACTAGTTAAAATAAAAGGAAAAGTTCTGTTGGACTACATGCATAAAAAAGTGACTTGTTAAAAGATATTATTTTGTTATGCGATAATTAAGGTAGTACTTGGTTCATTGGAATAGAATAAAATGAAATGATCATTCTATTAAAATGTCTATTTTCATATTTAGTTGACTAAAAAATTATAATAAAAAATACATTAGAAATAGAATTATGTACCAATATAATGGAATGATTATTTTATAAAAAAAACTTAAGAAATAACTATTTTATTCGGTCTCATTCTAATAAATCAAATACAGCAAAGTGTGTTGGAATTTTTGATATAATGCCAATAGCCTAATGTTGACTTCAAACAGGGCTGGTATTAACTTGGCAACAGTGTATGTTTCCATGTGTACCTTACCTTGTTAGAACAAAATGGGCAGAGAAGACCAATGAATAGTGTAAAGGAAGAGAATCATTAGCCTCTTGTAATTCATTATGCACATTCAAGATGCAAACCACTTTCTCTTGTATCCGGCAACATAGATTCGAGTTATGAAAATAATTTCTTCCTAAATGAAGGTAAGAATGTATATATATATATATATATATATCTGATGCTTCTTTGGATTATGTTTTAGGGCGATTTTAATGGATTGAGTTATTATTTTTTATGTTGTATACACATTTTCCTCTTAAAGTATGTCTCTTTTATAGTGTTGAATAATTAAACTTATATAATAGAGAGATTATTTAAAATAGGAGATAGAAAATATATGAAAGAAAATAAAATCATTAGCCTCCTGCAATTTGTAATGAACATTTAAGATGTAAAACGCCTATCTATCTATATCTATATCTATATCTATATAACAAAACAACTCTGTTTTTTTTCCTTGATGGGACTTATGTCTCTTTGTCAAAATATGAACCATTGGATTGAATTCAATCCAAAGGCTCACAGTGCCTCACTCTCTATTTCGTCCATGATCATTTTCCACCCACAACCCGTCTCTCACACACACACACACACACTCTCATCTCTTTGTTTCTGATTTCAAATTTTGAAATCTGAACCACCTTCTCTCCCTCTCTCTCTCTCCCCATCAACCCTTGCAGGAGACCGAACCCAAAACCCCTATCAGTCCCTTCATCTTCTCTCTTCCTCCCTTCTCTCTTCCTAATCGTCATCTTCTCTCTTTTGATCGAATGGAGCAACTATATATATGATTCAGAGATGGGAGATTCAGAGATGGGACCGAATGTATGTATATATATGCATTTGTGTGTATTATGTATGATTCTGTGATTTTATATATGATTCTGTGATTTTATATATGATTTTATATATATGTAGATTTTATATATGATTATGTATACATATGATTCCAATATGTATATATATATATGGATGTATGATATCATTGAAATGGGTTTCTATTTCTATTTCTCGGTTTCTATTTCTATTTCTGAAATGTGATGGGTTGAAAATTTGATGGATTTCATAAAATTCCATCAAATGAGTTGATGGGTTTATATATTTCTGTTTCATTGATGGGTTTTATCAATTGTATTTTGGTTTTGATTTCTATAAAATTGTATTTTAGTTTTGTATTTTGAAATGGGTTATATTTCGTTTTTGGTTTCATATTTGTGAAAGGGCATTTTATTTCACTTATATTTGTTTACAGGTTATGAGGATTTCAGAAATCCTCATGTTTACAGGTGAAATCCTCATGCCCATGAAATCCTCATGTTTACAAGTGACATTCCTATTCTCCTTCACAGGTTATACTTCACTTATATTTGTTTACAGAATTAAGTCCATTTTATTTTGCACCCTGTGATAATAATTTATGGTGAAACAAAAAAATAAAAAAATGGCCCGTGCCTGAAACTTGATAATAATTTTGCACCCTTCATTTTATTTAAAAAGTTATTAATGTATTTTAGTTTATTGAGCTTCACCACTTTTAAATCATTAGATTAAAAATTTGATATGAAAAACAATAACGTTGTATGAAACTTGAACAGCAAAGCGCACTTAAATTACAGACCCTAGCTTTCTGTAATTTGAATTTGTTAATGAAGTTAGAAAGTTAGAAATAATCCGGTATACATATGGTTCAGGTGAGCAAACCTGGGCTTTTTCTTTAGTATTTATATTTCTATCTTTGGGTAATCTTTGAGTAAGCTTTACTCTAATCTTTAATTTTTGGATAATCTTTACTCTAATCTTTAGTCTTTAAGTTAAAATACTATTGATCTTTACTCTAATCTTTAATATTTCTATCACAAGTTTAATTTGGGAATCCATTAGATAAACAAGTCTATGTTTCATCAATGCTTTCTTTTTTTGATCAATGATTGTTTATTGGGGTTTAATAAGGTAAAAAAAACTAAAAAATAGAACTCTGCTCATAGTTGTTTTTGTTTACTGGTTTGTTCTTCAGTTGGGTTTCTTTGATTTTGCATTAAAATGTGAAATTGGTCCAGGTAAGGAGTGTTGAAGACGGGTTTTGGGGGTCATGGCACTCTGGAACTGTGATTGCCTGTGAAAATCAGGCTCGAAGAGTCCAATACGACCATCTTTTGTGCGACGACGGTTTGCAACCTCTCATTGATTGTATAAAAGTCCCTTCTGTCATTGATGGAATTGTTCCGGCCATCAGGGTACTGTGAAACCATCGGGGTTTGATAAGGTAATTTGTAATTTGACTTTGTAATTTGAATTTGAATTTGTTAAAAGGTAATTTGAGTGAGTGAGCTGTAATGTATTGATGGATATTTCATTGTATTGATGGATTGAACAGCATGAAACTTGAATTGATGGATATTTCATTATGAAACTTGAACAGCAAAGCTCACTCAAATGTATTGATGGATATTTCATTGTAATTTAATGTAATTTGAGTGAATTTGTTAAAAAGTAATTTTATATTGAAAAACAAAAAAAACTATGATATGGATACTATAGAATTTATAATATTTATTAAGTTATTAATGTATTATAGTTTATTGAGTTTCACCACTTTTAAATCATTAGATTAAAAATTTGATATGAAAAACAGTAATGTTGTATGAAACTTGAACAGCAAAACTCACTCAAATGTATTAATGGAGACATATATAATAGAATATAGAGTATAAGCTCACAGCAAAGCTCACTTAAATTACAGACCCTAGCTTTCTGTAATTTGAATTTGTTGAAGTTAGAAAGTTAATGAAGTTAGAAAGTTAGAAGGTTGTTGCAGGAAAGTTAGAAGAAACACCATATGTTGTTAACTGCTAAATTACAGAGAGAAGGGAGAGAAGGTTGAGAAGCATTTGATTCCATGTGGGAAAAATATGAAACTTAGAGGAAATGAGTTATATTGGCATTCTGGAATTATTAGGAGTAATTTTAAACTTTATAACTTTAGAGATTTGAGTAAAAATTCTGGTAGTCCTTCAAAATTATAACTCATATACCCTTAGTTAGTTTCCTTTTATTTAATTTGTTCTTTATTACTTTCTAATTTTTCCTTGATACATTAAATTCATTTATAGAGTTCCAAAATACATTTCTTTTTGAGTTAAAAGTAAGTATAATATCCTTCTCTTCCAAGTTTAAAGCTAAGTGATTAGATACGACTGACGCTTTACTTAAAATACCTATAGAATGTAATCTAAATGTAGACCAAGACTAAGATTAGGTTAATTTCCAAACATGCTATTCCAAGTTTGGTCTTACAATGCTCAATTTGGGTCTAAAGTGCTTCTCTAATAGTTATATCTGATACTTGAGATTGTATAAAACTTTCTTCATAAGGTAACAACATAGATTTGAAATAAAAAGCCCCAATTTAGATTCAGTTTAAATGGGCTTCATTTTTTAAATGGGTGTTTATTTCAGTTTGAAATCTGACATGATTTTGATTTATGAAATATTTGATTCTTTTATGGGAAATGGGTGCCAATTCATGAAATGGGTCCTAAATACTTTTGAGTTTCCTAAATACTGATTCTTTTTGTATTTTTCTATTCTTTCGTTCTTTTTTTCTTTATTTGGGAGTGGGGATTGGTAAGTTGTGATAAAAAATAAATATAGTTTCAGCATTGCCTATTACTTTTTTAAGACCCTGTAAACAATTGTCCCCTTACTGTATGTTGTTCATTTGTTGTTTTATCCATTAAATTTTATTGCATCAGCTTAGTCTTATAGTTTATTTAGTTTAAATCAAAATTTTGTTTTTGTTGTGGTAGGGGGTTGGCTGCTGCCCATGAGCTAACCAAATGGATTCAAAAGGGGGTTGATTTGATATTTTGCTTATGGTCATATATTGCTTTGATTTAATGGAGTGTTACACACACAAAACTGATGGGACTAAACTGATATAATAAATGGGTTTAGAGTTCCAACAAGAAAGAGTTGAAAAAAATAAAACCCAAGAAAAATATGGATTGATTTTTGTAAATTAATGTTTTTATGAGTCATTACTTTGTATTTGGGTAGCCTATTATTATTGTGCAACAATGTTTGTGTTTAGTTTGATTTGGATGGCCTATGAAAAACCTTTTATTAGTGTGACAATGCATGTATTTGTTTTGAATTGGGTAGTCTCTTTTAATTTTCATATATTTTCTGTATTTTACAGGTGGATGAAGACTAGAAGCAAATTGTAATATCGGCTCCCTTTTTACAGGTCTACATTATTTTAAGTTTTTTTCTTATCTCTCTGAAGATTTTGTATTTATTGTTGTGGGAGTTAAAATATTGCTAGAGATGTCTAAACTAAATGTGCACTTTGTGCATACTTTGCCTAAAATATTGAAAGAGTGGCAATCTCGAGTGAGCAACAAATTGTGCATATTTTGTTCAATTTGTTTGAAAAGATATGATAATGTTTGGAAGTACATTTCTCTTTTATCTTTATCCTAAATAGCATTCTAAGTGGCACAGTTGTCTTAGTAGTTTAAATGAATTTTAATGTGTACTTTTTGGGTGTTGTTTTTATATATTTTTGAAGGGTGACACTTTTGCTAAGTAAATTTAAAATTTTCTACTTTTTTTCCAAGAAAATATGTGATGTTCCTAAATACTTCTATTTAGATTTTATATTCTTAAGTAATTTTTTGAAATATGCCATGTGATGTTCTTTTTTTCTTTCTTTCTTTCTTCTTCTTCTTCTTCTCCTCTCATTTTTTATTTTACTTTCAGAGCGAGGATTGTAAGTTGTAATAAAAAAAAAAAGAGGGTAAATTACAAACACACCCCTTATAAATTACCCCTGTGGTTCTAGAAATTACATTATATCCTCTAAGGTTTCTAATTTCATAACAAATAGGTCCTTTTATTGGTAAATCATCAAGTTAATTAACAGTTTTTAATAATGTTAAAATTTTATTTCAATTAATAATTTAAATAATTTTATTATTGTATAGGTGAACAGTTAGAATTGAGTAATTGAGTAATTGAGGGAATTACTGACTTGAGTAATTGAGTAATTGGGTTTAGTTATGAGTTTTTTTTTACTTGAGTAATTGAGTAATTGAGTTTAGTTGAGTAATTGAGTAATTGGGTTTAGTTATGAGTTTTTGAATTTTGCTTCGAAGCTCTTGCAGGTTTGATGATCTTCACAATTTTCTCTTTGTTATGTTTCTTTTTCATTTTTTATTTATGTAGCTTTCAATTTATTTGGATTGGTGTTTCTAAACCTTAATATGTATTTGTTTTTCTTTGGCCTCCTGTAATTTATTTAGCAATGGGTTTGCTTTTCCTTAAATTGGTTTTGTTAGCAATGGGTTTGATTCTCAAATATATATCAGTTAGCAATGGGTTTTGTTTTTCTTTGGATCACCTATAATTTATTTGGATTGGTGTTTCTAAACCTTAAACCTTAAACTAATTGTGAGATGGGTTTTTGTTTTTCTTCTGCGCTGAAGGAAAAGCAGCAGCAGCAGCAGATGCCCAGCTCTTCGGCCTCCTCTCCAATCTCCTCCAGCAGGTATGATTCCTGACATATATAATATCCCTATCTATGTATTTGTACCATTTTTTTTTGGTAGATATGAAATTATAGAAGTGGCAAAACATGTGTAATGATTAAGTTTTAATTATTTCTGAATCTTTGATGAGATCTGTCATCTTCGTATTTGAATTTGATAGATTAGGTGATCTGGGTTTTCTCTTTTATTTATCATTGAGTTGGGTTTCAATTGTTGGTGGTGGCAAAATAAGACAAACTCATAGTCAGTGGCACACTTGGCTAAAATTGAAGAACAATTAAGTTATTGTTAACTGTAGGACTTGAATCAATTTCATGGAATGTGGATTGTTGTGGTGTTTAGAGTGAGAACATGATTTGGTGTTATGTGTACTCAAGAAATGGATGGTGGATCATATGCTCATTTCAGTTACTCAGTTGGAGTATAGTAATTAATTTTGAATAAATTTGCCAAATTAATTGGTTTTAAATTTTGGTGATGTTGATGCCGTGTGCTACTGCTGTGTGCTTGCTGTTGTGTGCCTAGATTGCTGCTTATTAAAAAACATCTCATCTGGTGTAAACAAACTTTATTAATATGATGTGCATCCTTTTAAGAGTGGACATAATTAATTTCCCCTAATATATGAGAAATCAATACATGATAATCAATATTTAGCCAAGAGATTGCATTAAAAAAATTTATATATTCAAAGAACAAGATTGAAACCATAAACAAATAAACTATGGGATTTATGTTAACTGTAGGACTTGAATCAATTTCATAAAACTAATTAGGATACAAGTCTGTAAATATCTATTTACTGTTAAATTCCCTTTAAAAGAATAAAGCAGAGCTTACTGCTAATACATTGGAGAAGCTGTTCCTTAACTCCCATGAAGAAGGTTTTGATTGGGTGAATGTTTTGATTGGATATCCTTATCTCTTTTTTCTTTTTTGTCTTTTTTCTTTTCGTAGTTTTTTTTTTTTTTTTTTCTTTTTTTTGGTGGTGGCAAAATAAGACAAACTCATAGTCAGTGGCACACTTGGCTGAAATTGAAGAACAATTAAGTTATTGTTAACTGTAGGACTTGAATCAATTTCATGGAATGTGGATTGTTGTGGTGTTTAGAGTGAGAACATGATTTGGTGTTATGTGTACTCAAGAAATGGATGGTGGATCATATGCTCATTTCAGTTACTCAGTTGGAGTATAGTAATTAATTTTGAATAAATTTGCCAAATTAATTGGTTTTAAATTTTGGTGATGTTGATGCCGTGTGCTACTGCTGTGTGCTTGCTGTTGTGTGCCTAGATTGCTGCTTATTAAAAAACATCTCATCTGGTGTGTTGGTGGAGAAATTATTGTATGTGATATTCCAATTGAAGACTACAACATAGAACTGGAAAATCAGAGTGGAGAAACAGTACAATTGGGATCTGAGACTGATCAGCGGTATGGTGTATAAATTAATCTTTTATATGTTTTATTACTAAAATACTTTTGTAGGTACGTGATCAGTTCTCTTTCTAAAGTCTTTAAACCACATTTCTTTCTAACGGAAACAAATTTTGATGGTAATTTGACAGGGCTGTGATGATGGGTTTAATGCTTCATGCAAATGCTAAACAGTTGATTAGAATGGAAAGGTATAAAGATGCATTGGAAGTGCTTCCCATGGGAGAGGTTAGTATCTGGTGGACTACATGCCAAAACAAAAAGAGTAGGTTTTTGTGATATAATTGTGCGTGGATAAATACTCAATTTAATTTATGGCCTTCCATTTTTAGCTTGGGCTTTATATACCAAATTCAAGAACTACTCCAAATGATGGCCTAGAGGAGGGATAACGTAGGGTGTTAGCCTGAGCTGCTTTCTTCATATATTTTCCTGCAATAAGATGTTGATGGTCATCAATTTTTTTGATGTAGCTCTTTCTTGCTTGAGCACCCTTTGTTCTTCATCTTCCTGGAAATGTATATGTATTAATAATCAAGCTGACAGGAATTGAATTTTGCTGGTTTGCAAAAGATCTCGCTGCAGAAGCCCTTTGTAGAAATGAGAATGACCCTCAGAAGGCTTTGGATGATTTGACAAATCCAGAATCTAATTCTGCCATACAAGTAAGTTATCATTACTTGAATATTTTCTTTGGTTGAGTAATCTCACATTTCTAGGTGTTTTTCCAAAAATGAAAAACAGATGACAGAAAATGAAAACATTCGAGTATTCATATGTATATATAATCATAAATATTAAAATGATGGCCATTTTTAGAATTTTTCATTGTCTTTGCTTTTCAAAAAAACTAAAAACAGAAACACAACTAAACGGCTAGGAAAATTATTTGTTTTATGTCACATATCGGGGTCATATACTGTCCCAGAAAAATATATAGCAAAGAAGAAAATGTATACCTTTTTCCCAGATCTCATGTCGATTTTATCTTTAAATAGTGTTGGGAATAAATTTAAATTTAAATAGTGTTGGGAATAAATTTAAATAGTGTTGGGATTAAAAAATAAATTTAAATAGTGTTGGGATTAATTAAATTTAAATTTAAATAGTGTTAGGATTAAATTTAAACAGTGTTGGGATTAAATTTAAATTTAAATAGTGTTGGGATTAAATCTAAATTTAAATAGTGTTGGGATTAAAAAATAAATTTAAATAGTGTTGGGATTAAATTTAAATTTAAATAGTGTTGGAATTAAATTTAAATTTAAATAATGTTGGGATTAAATTTAAATAGTGTTGGGATTAAATTTAAATTTAAATTTAAATAGTGTTGGTATTAAATTTATAATAAATTTAAATAATGTTGGGATTAAATTTATAATAAATTTAAATAGTATTGGGATTAAATAGTGTTGGGATTAAATTTAATTTTATCATTTTTAAGGATTGTTACATCCTTTTTTTGTTGTCATAACTGTGACTACCAAGATAGAAGGATAATTTTCTGACGTAGTATATTTACTTTTTGGATCAGCAGAAGGTGAAAAGAAACGAGTGATTACAGTTTTGAATGACGACAAGGATGCTGTGAGAGTATACAGACAGATGCTTATAGTTCGTGATTGAGGTTTTTTCGTTGAACCCCGATTTCATATTTTTGGCTTGCATTTAATTTTTAGTGATTACAGTTTTGCATTTAAGAAACGGGTGATTACAGTTTCGCATTTAATTTTTGGCTTGCATTGAACCCCATATGCTTATAATTGTATTTCATGTGCTTTTGTCTAAGACACAACCTGTATGAGCACAAGAAAATATCACAATGTCTTCAACTTGGTGCATAAATTTTGCTTATAAATTAGCTTTATTGAGAAGGGCAAAGACAAAAAATTCTATCTCTTTATGTTTTTCTGAATTGTGAATTGTTATTTTTCTGAATTGACAAAAGGTGTATAAATTTTGAGAAGGTGTATAAATTTTGCATAAAGGTGTATAAAATTGTTATTTTTCTGAATTGACAAAAGGTCTTTATTGAGAAGGTGTATAAATTTTGCATAAATTCTGAATTGTTATTTTTCTGAATTGACTTGGATTATTTGTTCGGACACCATTAATCTATCTCTTTATGTTTTTTCTGCTCCATCTTTAAGCACCATTATGTGATCTGCTTCATAGGGTGCAACAACTTCAACGGTGACAATGGAGAAGATTAGGGTTGTGGGTTGCTGGCTCTGTTTCAGTGTCTTGGTTTTGGTAGAAATATTATCTCAAACAGGTATTTTAATTAGTTAGTTATGCCGGATATGTTGAAACCATAGGAAAAGTTGCTAGAAACTTTAATTAATTAGATTTGTAATTAATTATGCTGGATTTAATTAATTAGATTTGTAATTAGATTAATTAGTTTGTTTTATTGCTAAAATTGTGATAAATTTGAACTATATCCTTTGATACCTATTAATAGTTGATTTATTATTATTATTATTATTATTAGTTGAAGTTATTTGTTGGTTATGGGGTGCTTGGTTTCCATTGGGAAACAAATTATGTAGCAATTTGAGTTGACAATAATATTTGTGTGAGTTTTTTTTCCCCTTTTCTGTGTCTTGAGAATATTACAGCGTAGAAGAATAATATTTCTTTATATTTTCTTAGTATCTTTATCAAAAAAATGACACAGATTTCATAAATTACAACTGTATTTTAATCCCAACATTATTTACACCGTGCCTTTAGGCACGGGCATCCACTAGTATATATATATACTATATATTAAGTAAAAGGGGTTTTTAACTCTCAAAGCCTGTGGGAGTTTCAATATCCCAATCTAAATTTTCTAAATTTTTTATTTAAAAAAAAAAAAAACTCAGCATTTATTGATTTGGTCAAAATCCCCTGATCAACATTTATTAATTTTTTTCAATCCACATGCCTTTCCACATGCCTGCATTTATTGATTTGGTCAAAATCCTCTGATCAGCATTTAAAATCCCCTCATACAAATAATTATAGATATAATCCGTATATAGTTACTGCAGTACCCTTTTCAACTTTTCTCATACACTATGGTTAGTGATAAGATTGTTAAATTATTTTTATAAAAAATCTTTAAAAACATAATTTATATATTAAAAAAAATCTAAAACAAATATAAATATCTATAATTATCTCGTGCATAGCACGGGTGATAGGCTAGTATATATTAAGGAAAAATGAGTTTCTAACCCTTAAGCTTTGTGGGAGCTCCAATATCCCAATCTAAATTTTTTAATTTTTTGATTAAAAAAAAAACACCTTAGCATTTATTAACTTCTCCCAACCCGCAAGTCTTACCATCATAATAACACTTTAATGCATTAAGAACAAGCATAAAAAAAAATTTCTTGAAAAGTCCAACACATATGAATTCCTTGAAAAGTCCCAACACATATGATTATTATCTCTCATAGCAACACTTTAATGCATTAAGAACAAGCATAATAAAAAAAAAAATTTGAAAAGTCAAACACATATGATTATTATCAAAATATTAAACTTTAATATAATATAAAAAAGAAAATTAAAAAAAAAAAGATATTTAAAAATCACAAGTCACATATATAGAAATAATTGTGAAGTACATATGAATTTCTTGAAAAGTCTAACACATATGATTATTATCCCTCATAATAACACTTTAATGTATTAAAAACAAACATAAAAAAAATTTCTTGAAAAGTCCAACACATATGAATTCTTTGAAAAGTCCAACACATGATTATTATCAAAATATTAAACTTTAATATAATATAAAAAAAGAACAAAAAAAAAGACATTTAAAAAAAAAGAAAGACAAAGTGATGAAATACAACCCGTGCACATCTATATCTATATCTATATTCTATATATATATATATATATATAAAGGAAAAAGGAGTTTCTAACTCCCAAGCCTTGTAGGAGCTCCAATATCCCAATCTAAATTTTTTGATTTAAAAAAAAAAAAAAAAACACCTTAACATTTATTAACTTTTTTCATCCCCCAAGCCTTACTTTCATAATAACACTTTAATACATTAAGAATAAGTATTAAAAAAATTTCTTGAAAAATTCAGCACATGAATTTCTTGAAAAGTCCCAACACATATGATTATTATCTCTCGTAATAACACTTTAACACATTAAGAATAACCATAAAAAAATTTCTTGAAAAGCCCAACACATATGAATTTCTTGAAAAATCCAACACATATGATTATTATCAAAATATTAAACTTTAATATAATATAAAAAAAAAGAAAAAAAAAAAGAAGACATTTAAAAGTCACAATTCATATATATATAAACTAGTTTATCACTCGTGCTATGCACGGGATAATTATACATATTTATATTTGTTTTAGATTTTTTTTAATATATAAATTATGTTTTTCAAGATTTTTTATAAAAATAATTTAACAATCTTATCACTAACCATAGTGTATGGGAGAAGTTGAAAATGGTACTGCAGTAACTATACACGGATTGTATCTATAATTATTTGTATGAGAGGATTTTGACCAAATCAATAAATGTACTCATATGGAAAGACATGTGGATTAAAAAAAGTTAATAAATGCTAATCAGAGGATTTTGACCAAATCAATAAATGCTGAGTTTTTTTTTTAAAATAAAAAATAAAAAATATAGAAAATTCAGATTGGAATATTGAAGCTCCCATAGGCCTTAGGGGTTAAAAACCCCCTTTTGCTTAATATATAGTATAGATAATATATAATATATAATATATAGATTATAAGATGAGAGAAATAAAGTGTTATCTTATTATAATGGAGGAGATCTTATAAAAAAAACGTGTAGACATGAATGTCCTCCTATTTTATTGTGTTTACAATTATCTATATATGTGAATTGTGATTTTTAAATGTTTTTTTTTTTAAATGTCTTCTTTTTTTCCTTTTTTATATTATATTAAAGTTTAATATTTTGATAATAATCATATGTGTTAGACTTTTCAAGGAATTAAATGTATTTTTTTTATTATATTATATTAAAGTTTAATATTTTGATAATAATCATATGTGTTGGACTTTTCAAAAAAAAAAAATTTATGTTTGTTCTTAATACATTAAAGTGTTATTATGAGGGATAATAATCATATGTGTTGGGACTTTTCAAGGAATTCATATGTGTTGGATTTCAAAGAATTTTTTTTATGTTTGTTCTTAATGCATTAAAGTGTTATTATGAGAGTAAAACGTGGGAGTTGGGAGATGTTAATAAATGTTAAGATTTTTTTTTTAAATAAAAAAATCAGGAAATTTAGATTGGAAGATTGGAGCTCCCACAAGGCTTGAGGTTAAAAACCCCCTTTTGCTTAATGTATAGTATAGATAATTGTGAAGTATATATGAATTCCTTAAAAAGTCTAACACATATGATTATTATCCCTCATAATAACACTTTAATGCATTAAGATCAAGCATAAAAAAAATTTCTTGAAAAGTTAAACACATGAATTCCTTAAAAAGTCCAACACATGATTATTATCAAAATATTAAACTTTAATATAATATAAAAAAGAAAAAAAAAAGACATTTAAAAAAAAAAAAAAAGACAAAGTGGTAAAACACAATCTGTGCATAGCATGAGTGATAGGCTAGTACTTTATATATTTCAAAATGTAAAGTGTGAAGTGGCATTTGAGTCACGAAAATAATCTCTAATCTGAGTCCTGTGAAATGAATTATCATTTTATGTATGAATTCATATTTCCCTCCTAAATGTTTCTTGTTTCACCATTGATCAATGGAAAATTTTATTCTTACATAAAAATTATACAAAAAAATTACATAAGAATGATATAGCAATATCATTATTATAAAAAAATTTATCTTCAATAATGTTTTGTTTTGAAGTGAAAGGTGCAAAACATTATTATGTATAAATTTTTTATTTGTATATCATTACTCTTGATCAATGTAGTATGAGGCTGTGTTTGATTTAGGAATTTGGTGAGAGATTTGAAAAAAGAAAAAGAAAAAAGAAAAAGATATAGTCAGATAAATGAAATAAAGTTACATTTCACATATAAATATAAATAAAATATAACAATATCTCACACATTTTTTCTCTTCTGTGTTTTTTTTTTCCCCCTCTAAATTTCTAGCCAAATACAGCCTAAGAAATCACGAATTTAACTACTCCTCCTCCTCCAATGTACCAAGAAGAATCACCATTAACTATATGCAATTTGAAACTTTCTTTATTCAGTTAGGTCTGTGAAAATATGGAGAACCATGTCTGTGGTTATCATAGAAAAGATTAGGTTGAATTACTTATTTATCTCTAATTTCCAAGATTAAAAAAACAAAAAAGGGAATTGATGTTGTGTGTGTCAATTTCCGACCACACTGTCAAACAGGTACTCAGCTAGAGAACACCGGCAGAATAGATTAAGCCCAAACGACCTGTCACCGAAAGATAAGATTCCGGCGGTGGTTCGTCCACCCGGGGGAACTCCAACGATGAAGTCAGTTATCTCTCAAAGATAGCAAAAGTGCTTAACTCACTATTCAGAATACAAAAAGCGTACCTTAGACCCACGAGGGTACCCCTCTTTTATAGCCAAAACTGACATAATTCCAATAGAAGCCTAGCTTTAATGGACTCTGGCTCAATGTTAATCCTGGACTCCCAGTTAGATTATGATAAACTCCCTAAGAGTCTTATCTTTATCCAAACTGAAGTTCTTTCTCATTCTAGGACTATTATCCCTTATCCACTTATCCCAGATTCCGGTATCTTCACAGATAACCTCGGCCTATGACCAAGACACATGGCATCTCAGCCGGCACTTCGGTTCCACTTTGGCCACGTGTTGTTATTTCAAAAATTATGTCCCCACAATTGCCCTTTAGGTTCTATTACCTCAATATCCTGAGGTGATGGAACCTATATCGTTTCTTCCATTTAGCACGTCGGCTAAGCTCGCTTTGTCCTTCATTACCAAGGTCATAATACTCAATACGACCAAGACTTAGTCTGTTTTCATCAATGCTTCAGAACCAATAACCAAGTTTGTTCAAGTTTCTCAGCCGAGACCGTCCCCCTAGCCGAGGTCCGGCTCCATTAAATCAAGAACCCTAAGAGTTTCAACACGCGTATGAGCTGTCACGCACAGTATTTCAACCATTTTTGCCACACGTCTTTCCCCTATTGAGTCGTACCTGACACGCGCTATTAAGTGCATCGCATTTGCGTGCACCGTCTGACAAGCACGTCGTCCTAGGCACACTAATTGCCATTTTGCCGCCATTCTGCGTGTTTGATCAAAATCATCTCTCTCTCTCCGTCTTTTCACTTTTGCATCTTCGTTTTCGTTCAAACTTTCTCTCTCTTACTTTCTCTCCCAAATCCTCCATTGCTGCTTTCGCGAAGCTTTCTGCAACCACTTTCACTCTCTCCCTCCGGCGAGGCTTTTGCCGTACTTCTCCGATTGCTGCCATCGTCGGATACCGACGTACTTCACACCGGCCTTATTTTCCTTGGTAAGCCATTGTTCCTCTTATTTCAATTTCTTGTTTCGCTTCAAACTGCTATGCTTGTACACTGCCATGGTGTTTTTATTCACGCTCTTAATTTGTTACTTGTGTGTTGATTTCCACCATTCGTCATCTGTTTCACGATTCTACTCTTGCACAATCTGTTGCTGGTATACACATACATACTGTTCATATACTTGACATTCTTGTTTGGCGTTCTTGATAGCTTAACACTGTTCTTGATTTGTGTACATTTATATTTTATGCAATGTTCTTGAACCCCTTCTGGTTTTCTTGAGTCAGAATCTCTATTCTTCTCTATTTTCTTGTTGTGTTCTCCAAATTTTTGCCTTTAATCCTTGTTTCCATAGTCTTAGGCTTGGTATTTGTTCTAGAAACTTGATCTTTAGGAAAACCAAACCTAAAACCCTTTTGATCTTCAAAAACCCTTGCACCAGCATTCGTTTAGGTTTTGTCGAGGTCCTTTAAACCCTAACAAACCACTTTCTTTTGTAATCCAACACTTCCCCCTTAAGCTGAGGTCATGGGTATGTGGAGGTGGAAGGTAGATACCCCAATTAAGCTAGAATATTTCAGGCAGGAGTTCGCCATCCCTGCCGATGTTCAACTCAGGTTGGCTAGGGAGGAGGACTCCATCATGCCCAAGGACGACTCTATGCCTTTTCCAGTCGTAGCCTTCGTAGAGTGTGAACTTAGGCTCCCTCTCGATATTCTCTTCCGAGAAGTCCTTCACTACTATAAACTCAACCCGATGCAATTAGCCATTAACTCTTACAGAGTTATCAACGGTATTATCGCTTTAGCTAGCCGAGAAAATGCTAGGGTAACTGTAGCCGATATCTAGTACTGCTACACCATGTGTGGCCTTAAGTCAGAAAAAGGCTACATTTACTACCTTAAGCTGAGGTCGATGGAATGCAAACTCATCGCCGACCTTCTTGATTCCAACAAGGGTGCCAGGAACGATTATTTTATCGTCTCGGCCAACTGGGAGTTCCTTCTAGATAACAACCTTCACCTCTACCCTTTAAGCCGTATACTGTTCAGAGAGGGAGATGGTAAGAGCCCAAGTGTTTTACTTTTACTTGCTTCTCAAGTCTTTAATACTTTGTTCTTTCGAAATGTTTTGATGTCTGTATGTTTTATTTTGCAGTTCTTTCTCAGTCTCCAAAGGACTTCCGCAAAAACTTCTATCCCAGCAAGGATTTTAAGAAGCTACTCAACTTGCCTATCAATCAACGCAAGGCTCCTCTGCTCCTGAACTATATCCCGACTTACAAATCTGTCTTGTCTGATGTCCCGAAAAAGAGCAAGTCTCCTCCTTCCGCCACAACTCCTACTACAACTTTATCACCTCGGCCAGATCAGGGATCAACCTCTGATCCAGCAGAACAACCATCAACCTCGACTCCACAACTGATCCCACCTTCTCAACACAAAAGTCGACGTTGAACTGTTGCCACCGTCGAGATGGGTCGTAAGAAGGATGTAGCAAAAGACCTTCTAGCCAACATCCCCAACTCTGTCACCGCACAACCTTCACCATCTCAGTCTCAGCCGAAGCCAAAAAGACTGAAGAAAGCCCAACCTAAGGCAACGGTAACTCAGATCAACTCTGAGGACACCTTGCCGATCTCCAAAATTGCTGAAACGGAAAAAAGTGCCTCCGCCGCCGAAAAGAGGCCCGCCGAGGCTGCTCCCTCTGAATTAACCCGGTCAAAGAAGTCAAGGTCAGAGTCTGCGACAACCTCGGGGTCTATGAAATCGGATGCCCCCTGGGCCCCTCCAATCACCATTGAGGACAAGCCAGTCAGAGTCGGCGACAGTGCGACTGACCTTGAAGTCGGCGTTGCCCTCTCTACTGCCTTGCTCCTTCCAAAAGACCTCGAATGCAACGCCGAGGTCAGCGAATATGAAAACTTCGCTCTGATGTTGCAGCACTCCATTCAAGTAATCCCCTAACACTTGGCACTTTTTATTCTCTGTTTTTCCATACTTTAGAGAATTTTTACTAACCCTTGTTTTTCCTCTTATTTCTTCTAGGCGATCTAGCATGCCCACTCCTTTGCGATGCAGGCCTTCGACATTAAAAAGGAGTTGGTCAACAAGACCAAGGAGACTACTAGTTTGCTGAGGACTGTCAATAAGGCCGAGGCCAAGATGAAGACTTTGATGGATCAGGCCAAGGTAACAAAACAAGCCCAAGACGAGGCCGAGGAAAGGGTCGGCGCTGCTGAGGCCATTGCTAAGGTTCTTGAGGTCGAGAAAAAAGAGGCCGAAGCAAAGACCGCCGAAGCCCAGGCCGAGCTCATTGCTGGCTTGGCCATAAAGGACGCCGAGATCAACGCGGCAGATGAGAAGACGTATGCTGAGGGGGCAACCGATGTCAAAGAAGACTACAAGAAACAAGTGAAGTAGGCATGTAACAAGGGTTTCACCCTTGGTTGGATCACTGCTCTGAAGGAGTTGGCTGTCCTCGAGGACTCTCCTCTCAAGAATGCTAGCAACCACGTCCTGCCATTTCCACCAACTCCAAGACAATCCGAGGACGAAGCTGAGTCTGAGGAGGAAGCTGAGACCGAAAAGTCCGAGAAGGCTGTGGATGCTGGAGCCAAGTCCCCAACTCTGAATGAGCAAGTCTTGGACTTGACTCAAGAGGAGGAGGACAAGGTCTCAAAAGATACCACTCCTGAGAAGACAATATCTAATGCGCCTATCGCCGAGAAGAGCATTGACCAGACTCTCCAAGAGATCGATGTCGAGCTTACGGCTGAGAAGGCTGCCAAGAAGAGTTCTCAGATGTCTTCCGAGCCCCAAACCGATCCAGCTGATGATGCCGAATAGTCTAATCTTGAAGCTTTTCCTCTGTACTTACTTTTTTCTTTTTGAACAATGTTTAGCTCTTTATTTGGCCGATATGCCTTTTAGTAATCTGAACAATTATTCTTTAATGTCAAGCTGAAGTGCCTTCTTTTCTCATCTGAATGCATTCTCTAATTTCTTCTTTCAATGTGATTGTATGTTTGTATGCTTTACTACTTCTATATTCAGAATATTTTGCATGTCTACAATTTATGTCTTTCTTGTATAGTCTCCTCAGATTAACATACCTAGGACAAAACTTCCAATCTTGCTTATCTCGGCCTTGGCTTAACACTTGAAAACATTGTAAAAAATATTTTCACAAGTACTATATAAAACGTGCCACTTTACTTTTACTTAGCAAGACTTCTATCTTCAAATATCTTCTAAGTCTTGACAACATGGTAATCTCGGCAAGTACGTAGATACTTCTTTCAACATAATCTTGGCTTAACTTTAACTTATAAATTTTTTCTTAAAATTTCAACCAGTGTTAAACCAACCTTCCTTTAGCATGACCTCAGCTTAACTTCAACTTGTAAATTTTTTTAAAAATTTCAACAAGTGTCAAACCAGTCTTTAGCTTGTAAATTCCAACTCCCAAGCATCATTCTTCAGCCCTCTGCCCCCTAATGTGAACTTAAGTTCCACTTGGGTTCTCATTAAGCATGTGACTTTGACCTCGTCGCCAAGGTCATATTCAAACAAAGACTGGCCGAGGTTATCAACCTTGGTCTCTTTGTTAATCTAATGACATGTACTTAGTTTCAATCTGTGTCTGGCTCTGCCAATATGGCAAGTCTAGGTTAATTCAACTTATTTCAACTCTATTATATGCGAGTATAATTCAACTCTGCCATATAATAAGTCTAAATTATTCGTCATGTGTTAATCAGAAACATTGCCAACTTAGTTCAACTCTATTATATGCAAGTATAATTCAACTCTGTCATATAATAAGTCTAAGTTATTCGTCATGTTTTAATCAGAAACATCTCCAACTTAGTTCAACTCTATTATATGCAAGTATAATACAACTCTGTTATATAATAAGTTTAAGTTATTCATCATGTTTCAATCAGAAACATTGCCAACTTAGTTCAACTCTATTATATGCAAATATAATTCAACTCTGTCATATAATATGTATAAGTTATTCGTCATGTTTCAATCAGAAACATCGCCAACTTAGTTTAACTCTATTATATGCAAGTATAATTCAACTCTGCCATATAATAAGTCTAAGTTATTCGTCATGTTTCAATCAGAAACATCGCCAAGGGACTGTTCAACCGTGTTACACAAGTTTAAAATAAAAAATCAAGCTAAAATTTTATTATTACTTCGGCTAATAATAGAAAACTTTAAAAAAATAAAAAATCTAATGATAGAAAAATTTCAGGTTGCAAGTATTCCAAGGTTTTGGTAACTCTTTACCTTAACTGTCTTTAAGCCGATATGTACCATTGCCCAGGACCGAGATGATTCTATAAGGTCCCTCCCAATTTGGGCCAAGCTTGCCCTCTTTGGGATCCTTTTTGTTGCCGACGACCTTTCTTAGGACGAGGTCCCCAACTTGGAACTCTCGTGGGTTAACCTTCTTATTATAAGCCCTAGCAAGCTATTGCTAGTATGACCCTAGCTGAATTGCTTCTTTCTCTCTTCTTTCTTCCAGTAGGTTCAGATCTCGGGCTAAAAATGCATCATTAGTCCCATTCTTCACTCCCTAGATTCCGATCCCTGGGATGCCGACCTCTAATGGGATTACTGCCTTTGTGCCAAAAGCCATGGCAAATGGGGATTCCCCAGTTGATCTTCTCGACGTAATCCGATATGCCCAGAGTATACTGAGCAACTCATCCACCCACTTTCTCTTTGCTGTTTCCAGCCTCTTCTTGATCCTATCCAAGATGACCTTATTGGATGCTTCTGCTTGACCATTGCTTTGAGGGAAGGTTGGAGTAGAGTAATAATTCTTGATCTTGTACTTTGCACAGAAGCTCTTGATTAGCTTACTGTCAAACTGTGTACTATTGTCTGCTATTATTGCCCTTGGGATCCCAAACCTAGTGATGATGTTCTTCCATATGAAGCTCTTCATATCAACATCTCGAATCTTTGCGAGGCGTTCAGCTTCCACCCACTTGGTAAAGTAATCTGTTGCCACTAGTAGGTACTTCTTTTGTCCAGTTGCCTAAGGCAGCTGTCCAACAAGATCTATGCCCTATTGGGCAAATGGCCAAGGGCTGGATACTGGGTTCAAATCTGCTACTGGTTGGTATATCAAAGGTGCAAACTTCTAGCACTTCTCACACTTTTTGATATAGGCTTCAGCATCTTTCTGCAGATAAGGCCACTAGTACCCTTGAGTAATGGCCCTATGAGCGAGTGACCTGCCCCCTGTGTGGCTTGCACATACTCCTTCATATATCTCATACAAGAAGTCTTTAACTTGTGAAGGATGCACACACCTCAAAAGGGGTCCAGCAAAAGATCTTCTGTAGAGATGCCCTTTTGCTGTTAGACTGAATCTTGCCGACTTCAATTTGACCTTGTGTGCTTCTTTATGATCATCTGGCAGTTTTCTCTCTTTAAGAAATACTATTACCGTATCCATCCAGCTTGGTCCTATATCCACACACATTGCTTCATGCTCTGTGTTCAGTGGTTCTACACCTGACAAGTATTCAATCATTATTGTCCTTGCCACTCCTGGTTTCATTGCACTAACTAGGTTGGCCAAGGCATTAGCATGGTTGTTCTTATCTCGGCCGACTTGCTGTAGTCGGCAATTTTGGAACAATGCCATCAGTCTGCCCACCTCTTTTACATAGACCACCATCATTTCATCTCGAGCTGCGTATTCGCCTGTTGCCTGTTGCCTGGTTGACGATAAGTTGGGAGTCACAAAAGACCATTACCTCGTCGGCTTCCATTGCTGTTGCCAATTTCAACCCTACGATTAGGGCTTCATACTCTATCTCGTTGTTTGAGGCTTTAAACCCCAAATGAATGGATTATTCAAGCATCTGTCCATCCGGTGATACTAGTACTACTCCTGCCCCCGCTCCTTGTCGGTTTGAACTCCCATCAACAAAAAGCCAGAAGGAGTCACCAATGTAAATACTGCATGGCCTGAGTTTCTCTTCCTTCCTTTGTTCTGCTATCCCCAGCTGAGTTTCTCCTTGTTCACTTGGACATCGTATACCTCGGCTCAACGGAGCTCGATGTATGATGGTGCCTGGTGTGAACTCGGCCACGAAGTCGGCCAAAACTTGGCCTTTGATTACTGTTCTGGGTCTGAATTCCAGGTCATATTGGCCCAACACCACAGCCCATCTAGCTATTTTGCCTGTCAGATCTCCCTACTGCAATAGGGACTTCAAGGGATGCTCAGTTAAGACCATAATTTTGTGGGCTTGAAAATAATGATTCAGCTTCTTGGAAGCCATTACTAAAGCCAGTGTTAGCTTCTCCAAGGGTAGGTATCTAGTCTCTGCATCAGTTAGGGTTTTACTCACGTAGTAAACTGCCATTTGCTCTTCCTTTTCTTCTCTGATTACTACTACACTCACTGCATGCTCTGAAACTGCCAAGTATAAGAACAGCTCTTCTCCAGGTACTGGATTTGAGGGAACTGGAGTTGTGGTCAAATACTTCTTCAAGTCAGCTAAGGCGACTTCCTACTCTTCTGTCCATAAGAAGTTTGTGGATTTCTTTACTGAGGTGAAGAAAGGTTTACATTTGTCAGAGGTTCTGCTTATGAATCTATTCAGAGCTGCAGCCCTTCCAGTCAACATTTGCACTTGCTTTGCCGATGTTGGGCTCTTTAATTCTAAGATGGCCTTAATCTGATCCGGGCTAGCCTCAATGCCTCTTCTGGTAACCAAGTATCCTAAGAACTTACCAGACCCAACTCTAAATGCGCACTTCGATGCATTGAATCGGAGCCGATATGTTCTAAGGATGTCAAAAACTACCTTTAAGTCTTCTAGATAATCCTCAGGTTCCTTGGTCTTCACGACCATGTCATCTATGTATACTTCCACTCTTCTGCCTATTAGATGTCTGAACATGTTGGTCACTAGTCTCTGGTAAGCTGCTCCTACATTTTTCAACCCGAAAGGCATCACTCTGTAGTAATACGCCCTTTTGGGGTGATAAATACAGTCTTCTCCTCATCAATACATAGCTATCTGATGGTACCCCCTGTAAGCATTCAACAAGCTCATTCTTCCATGCCTTGAAGTGGCATCCACCAATTGGTTAATCTTGGGTAGTGGGAAACTGTCTTTGGGACAAGCCTTGTTCAAGCTGGTGAAGTCCACACAGACCCTCCACTTCCCATTCTTTTTCTTCACAACGACCGTGTTTGATAACCACGTCGGGTAGTTTACCTCTCGAATGGCTCTGGCCTCTAGAAGTTTACCCACTTCCTCTTCTACTGCCTAGACATGCATCAACGTAGGCTTCATTGCTCGCTAGATGACAAGTTTGGCCAATCTGTCCACATTCAGTTTATGGCAAGTGACCTCGGGGTCAATGCCAGGCATCTCATACGGCGTCCAGGCAAATACCACAATGTTTGCTCTCAAGAACGCCTCTAGCTCTCTTTCTTCTTCCTCGGCCAAGCCTGAGCCGAGAAGAAAGAAGCGCTCTTCATCCCCTTGCTAGAGAAGGATTTTCTTTAGGGCTTCTTCACTCTTCTCGGCTGGTGTAGACGTCCCCGAACGCCCCGGGAGGGTTAAGTCCCGTTCTGTTCATTTGGGCCCACTACAGTTCAAGGACTCGATTGTCACGATTCTTAATCTTGAACCAAAGAGTCTAAATCCAGCAAATCGTTTTTGAGAAAACAGATTTTTGAAAGAAGTGCCAAACATGGATTGCTTTGCCAAATACAGAGTCGCCACCTAAATATTTTATTTTGGGAAATTTAGGAAACCCTGACTCGGTGCCAAAGGCCACGTGTCCGTCATCACCAAAGTTGCCTCGGCTCGGGAACTTGCGTACGATTGGGGAAGGTCAGCTATGAGCACCCCCGCTCGCCCGGTCCGAAGACCGGCCTCTACTAACCATGATATCTGATTTTGAAAACATTGTGTGCTCTTATTCCGGTTATTAGCCTAGATTTACTACGTTATGCACACAGCAAACAAGTATAGACCAAATCGCCTAAATTGGAACAAAACATTGCATGTTTGTTTTGAAAATGGTTTGCTACTCGTAAGTAGGCTAAAATGCAGACTTTGCCACCCTCAAGTGGGCTTTAGAAAAGATGGTTTTGCCACTATCAAGTGGGCTTAAAACCCACAGTTTTAATGCATTATTCCAATTTAGGCAATTCGATCTCCATCCACAGGCATTCAAGCAGTTATATCACATAAGCAGCTAGCCTCATGGTAATCATGCTATTATGGCAACATTCACACACATGCGATATGCTAAAGCATAAAAGCTTACCTAGTACTCCAAGCCAAAACAGAAACTAGTTAGTAATCATATGCATGATCCTAGTTCATGTTAAGATGGCTAATGCAACTCATGCAGGATGCAATTACGATAGGCTCGGCTATCCTAAAGATGGCATGTGAAATGCTACAACTAACGAGTATTCAATTTGGAAATTGAAATACAATGCAGTTAGTGTGATGTACCGAGCCTGGTGCATGTAAGACAAATGTATGGATGCACGCATGCATTGCATAAGGTATGCTAATTTTAAATATGCCCTAATCTACCATCATAAGCAGGTAAATGAAAGGGAAGAAAGAAGTGGGGGTTGGAAGACATGCACACCACTCACCCACACTTATTACAAATACGCCCTCACTCAGAGGGACCAAATAAATATTACAGTCCGAATAATAAATAAATTATTACAGAATTTCTAACTACTCAAAATAAATACAAAGAGAAGATGGCCGCAGCCCCCGCCTCGGGACGCGTGAATAATGCATGTCCGATCCAACTTGCCCGGAAACCCGCACCGTGCCACTGCTGCCTCTGTTTTTACTGTCCTGCTTCTCTGGGAAACTTCCAAAGTCTTAGGAAATGTTCCCTGCACACTGAGGATCATCATCGGCTGGATGAAATGGCCACCGGCCATGTAGAATGTCCATTGGCTGCTCAGAAGGTTATCGGCCACCCATATAGTGCCGGTCGGCACTGTGTGTTGCCGATCGGCAGAAACTTCCTGCAGAAAACAGTTTTGACAGCGACAGAGGACAGCAGTGCATGGTATGGGATTTTGGGCATATGTATGCATGGCCAATGCTCCCTATCATGTATGGGACTCAATGAAGCATGACCTTTGGTTCTTGGGCCATCAATTATACATCTTGGTGCATGATAGCCTAAGGAACCAAGATTGCATTTCAATGTCAATATGCATGCAACACACAAATGAGAACTAAGTCCCTATCATGTCAAGATCAAGGGCCTTAGTGACCAAGAGTTGAGACAAGTTGCATCACTTGTGGTATGAACTCCTCTCAACCCTTACACTTGGTTTGACACCCCAAACCAAGTAATGCAATGCATGTTATGCAAACATGGCTCAACAATGCAATATGATGCTAAAATGCAAGGCATGCCAAATGCTATGCAACACATCATGTTAGGTATATAGTGCTAATCATATGGGAGGCAAATGTGATGCAACCATGGACCAAAATACCATGAAGCTAGCATGGGACAACATGTAATGAACCAAATAAGCAACAAGCCTATGATGAGCAAACAATGGTGGACTTGACCACAATGGGGCAGACCTCAAACCTCCGCAAACAGTGGCAAAAAAAATGCCCAAAAACATGAACAAAATGCTATACAAGCATGCAAGTTAATGAGCCTAAGCCTAAGGCACCAAGGAGAGCATCTTACTACCACTTACATGACCATTCATGGCATGGATTATTAGGCCAAAAATAGAGCTTCATGGCATCAAAACACACCCCAAAAATCCAATGATATGGCAGCCCAAATGCCTAAACATACACACATGCCCAATGATCACCCTTTAAGGCACAAGATTACAACACTTCAAAGCATGAAAGAGATGACAAGTGGAGGCATATAAGCATGGTATAGGGATTGAAATAGCATGTTAAATGATTCCAAATCACCTAAATAGCTTAACCAATGCATGTTCATGGATCACATACTCAAGGCTTACAAGCCATAATGCAAAGCAACTTCATCAATCATACCAAACATGGCAAAATCAGTGGCCAACAAACCTAAAACATGACAAAACAACACCAAAAGCTCCAATAAGCTAAGCTAAAACATGAGGATATACAAGGCTAAACACATGGCACATTTCTAGGCAAAGTAAAGCACTTCAAAGCAAGTATAAGATGCATGCTAAGGGCTAACAAACCCACATGAGACAGAGGTAAAACATACTCCAAAACATCCAAATAAGCTCTGAAATGAAGCCAAACAAGACTATATATGCATGCTACCATGTGAGCCAAGAATATGCAACAATGGAACACAAAGGGAAGAGGGGTGTCCCTCCCTTATGTAAGATCTCAAACTACCTTCCTCACCACTAAAAACCCACTGGTTTTCAGTGGTGAGAAGACCAAAATAACAAAGCAAACAAGGCTCAAAAGCAAAGGCACCAAAGAGGCCAAAATAAGGCCTAAAAGGGTGAGTTTGCACTCAAACCACAAAGTGACCTTAATGAAAGTTCAAAAGCAAGAAAATATAAGACTTTTTTCAGTTATGCACAAAGCTCAAAACACAAAGCAAGGTAGGTAAAAACTTGTTGCAAAAATGGGGAATCTAAAGTAAAGTGCTCACCTTTGAAGAACACTTGAAGAACAGGTGGCACAGCCCTCTTCCATTGATCAAAACCAGTCCCAAATCTCAACAAACAACCCTCCAAGTCCCTCAATCTCGAACTAAGGTGTAATGGTGTGTGTACTAGTGCAAAAGTGAGGTAAAAACACACTATTTAGGCTTAAAACACACACACAAGGATGAAGGAGAGAGAGATATAGAGAGAGAGAGAGTGTAACACAGATATATAGATATAGAAGCTCTGGTTTTTGCTCACAAAATGGCTAACCCCTTTCAATGGGAGAGGAGGGGTGCTTATATAGGCCAAGACAAAGCCAAATAACTTAATGGCTAAGCAAAGAGAAAGGTTCAAGGGGGGCAAAAGAGTCTAGGCTTCTTGGAGAAGCTAAGACAGCTGGCCAAGCTTCTTCAAGAAGCTTGGCCAAAGGTTCAAGCTTCTAGAAGCTTAGAAGGTTCAAAGGTGCAAAGTGGTCACACTTATGCACGGGGGAATGTGATGGTGCATTCCAGCTGGCACAGCTGGTATGCACCAGGCTTGTAGGGTGCAAAGAGGTCACACCGGCCAGCCAAAAAGGTCACCGGCCAAAAAATGTGCCGGTCGGCAACATATAGTGCCGACCGGCCATTGTTTTTAAGAAAACACTGCTGGTGGTACACATATGCGGCCGGTGATGATGGGAGAGGGCCGGTGGGGTGTGGGGATGGCTAAAAAGCCATTCCCTGCCCTTCCAAGGCAAAACACAAGTGTTTGGTGCAAAACCAGACACAAAACGGTCGAGTTCGGAGATCTTGAGGCAGGGCGCGTAGCCGAGACCTCCGGGAACTCCAAACGAACACAAACAAGGATGATCACCGAGTGTTCCAACGGTGACGTCCAAGTCTTGAGGACGGTCAAAAATGGAGTGTCTACAGCTGGCTTTTTGCCGACGTCTTCAAGGACCTCTATGTCGTCGTCTTCGATCTCTGCTGCTTCTGGTTCTCGTATGTTGCAGGTGGATTTCGTTGCTACCATTGAGCAATTCTTTGCCTGCACTTGATCTCCTCTGACCTCCTCAATTCCATGCTCTGTTGGGAACCGTAACAACTGGTGCAATGCTAAGGAAACAGCCCCCATTACATGCAGCCATGGCCTTCCCCAAATAGCATTGTAAGGGGAGGGAGTGTCAATTACTGTGAACTCAGTTTTTACCTTCTTGGTGCCAGCCTGCACCTCCAAACTTACTGCTTCCAGGGGCCATGTCGGCGTTCCATTGAACCCAACCATTAGACCATTAGATTATTCCAAATCATCTTGGTGAAGGCCAAGCTCTTTGTAACACCTGACATACATGATGTCACAAGAACTGCCCTGGTTAATTAAGATGCGCTTCACTTGGCATTCTCCAATCTGGAGGGATATTACCAAGGCATCGTTGTGTGGATGCTGCACCATCTCTAGGTCGTCTTTAGTAAAGGACACCACTGGTCCTTGGCATTCGTCTGCCCTAGGTCTTTTCTGCCGGACCTGGTACACATACTGCAAGTGTTTTACCTTCTAAATCTCCCCATGTATTTCGTTCTCATTGACCTTCGAGTGAATCACATTGATCACTCGAGGTCCGCCTGCCTGCGGTTGTGGTGCTGGAAGAGGCGGTGCTGCCGATGCCTGAGGCAGTCTTGCTTGCTCTTCCTTTGTCATGGCCTCGTCTACAAGGTCCCTTAAATGACCTTGTCTTACCAGGTCTTCCAGATGTGCCTTCAAGGCTTTGCACCCTTGAGTCAGATGCCTATCTTCATTGTGGTAAGCACAGTGCTTACCAAGGCTTCTTTTCATAAATTCGCCCGAAACCCTTACTGGTGCTCTGTAATAGGGCTGATTTCAGATTTTCTCAAAGACTTTGCAAACCGAGATTTGGAATACGGTTGTGACTGCCTGCGCAGCCCTTAATCTTGTCTCTTGCTTGTTGTACCTAGTGTTACCTTGGCCTCGCTTCGGCGAGCCGTTTCTCTTCTCTTGTTTTGACGCCTTTGTCCCCGGCGTGTCTTCTTCGGCCCTCACATACTTCTCAGTTCTGGCCATGAGTTCCTCCATACTTTTTGGCAGTGTCTTTACCAATGATTTTCGAAGCAGACAATCATTGTTCAGGCCGTTCTTAAAAGACATAATCGCCACCTCTTGGTTGCATCCTGGTATTCGGTTGAACACCTCATAATACCTTAGCATAGGCCATAAGGCTTTCATCCTCACTGATTCTTAGAGCCATTAGCGAGTCCACCCTTAATGGTTGTAGTTTGTTTGTCACAAACCTGGCTATGAACATCTCGACCAGGCCTTCCCAGGTTTTCACAGTTCCTTTCGACAACTTGTGAAACCAGTCCGATGCAATGTCTCCGAAGAACGAGGGGAACACCTTACAAAGCAACGGCTCGTTCCCAATGTATAGTGCCATTGAGTTCAGGTACAAGCCGACGTGAAAGTTGGGATCCGACTTACCGTCGTATATCTGGAATCTCGGCATATTGAACCTTTTCGAGGCTTCGAATTTATTCAATTCTACTGAAAACGGCATTCTCGGCTTGACTGGAGAAGTCACCCCAACATCTTGTCGTTTCCTCTGGAGGTAATCCCTCAGATCCTTCTTGGTCCATCCAGGAGCTCGACTATCCCCAGATTTTAGCATTTTTGGTGCACTACTTCCAATGTCATTATAAGTCCTTTTGGACCTCCCTCCATTGGTCGTGTCGAAACAGAGTTTCTTCCCTTGAACATCCTGATGCTCTTTGGTGCAGGCTTCTTTGGTTCGACTTGTTTTCTGAGATTCTCTTCTCATTTACTCTCCTCGCCCATCCTCCATTGAAGGCCGGTGAGAGTGTTCTTTGGTCCTGACGTGTTGGGAGACTGTAGGGACTGTCTTCTGCCCTCCCTTCTGGGCATTGTTCTTGGCCGTTGGAATTGGTGTGTCTTGTAACGAGAACTGTAACACCCCAACCCTTCACATGTCATCGATATTGTCCGCTTTGGGCCACGACCGCACGGTTTGCTATTCCCAGTGGGTCACCCATCCCAGAACTACTCCAGCTTAAGCACGCTTAACTGTGGAGTTCTGCTAGGGATTTCACCACTCGAGAAAAGGCCTCGATGCTATATAAGGGTCTAGGTTTTTACTTTTATAGCCCAAGAACTCCTTCTCCATTCCCGATGTGGGACACCGGAATCTTACAATCCACCTTCCTTAAGGCTGCACGTTCTCGTGCAGTAGTCTGCCAGCTCACAAGCCCGTCCACATGCACCGAGAGACGCCAGGGGTCCACACACGGTACTCCGGAGAGTCGGCTCTAATACCATTTGTAACACTCCAACCCTTCACATGTCATCGATATTGTCCGCTTTGGGCCACGCCCGTATGGATTTGCTCTTCCTAGTGGGTCACCCATCCCAAAACTACTCCATCTTAAGCACGCTTAACTATGGAGTTCTGCTAGGGATTTCACCACTCGGAAAAAGGCCTCGATGCTATATAAGGGTCTAGGTTTTTATTTTTATAGCGCAGGAACTCCCCCTCCATTCCCGATGTGGGACACCGAGATCTTACAGGAATGGTGGGTGCATGACGTTGTTCTGCATCATGAAATTGAAGACCGATTGCAGGTCCGCCAATTTGTCCGACATTTCCTTCATCTCTTCATCCCTCCGTAGGCATCTATCTTTCCATACCTGGAGGTCGTTCTCGTTATAATACCCACCTCAGTCTGATTTCTTTGGTACGCCGCCCTCCTGGCCGACGTCTCTCTCTAGGATTCTGATCCTGAGTTTCCTCGTTGCAATTATCTTCCTCAACATCAAGGTCAACATGTTTGCTATTTCTAGTAGGGATGTCGTCCCCAACTTTCTCTTTCTGTCCGTCGTTGGCCATCTATTCTCCTTTCTTTCCCACAGACGGCGCCAAATTGTGCGTCAATTTCCGACCTCACTGCCAAACAGGTACTCAGTTGGAGCACACCGGCAGAATAGATTAAGCCCAAACGACCTGTCACAGAAAGATAAGATTCCGGCGATGGTTCGTCCATCCTTGGGAACTCCGACGATCAAGTCAGTTATCTCTCAAAAATAGCAAAAGTGCTTACTCACTATTCAGGATACAAAAAACATACCTTAGACCCACGAGGATGCCCCTCTTTTATAACCAATACTGACCTAATCCCAATAGAAGCCTAATTTCAATGGACTCTGGCTCAATACTAATCTTGGACTCCCAGTTAGATTGGGATAAACTCCCTAAGAGTCTTATCTTTATCCAAACTGAAGTCCTCTCTCATTCTAAGACTCTTATCCCTTAACCGCTTATCCCGGATTCTAGTATTTTCACAGATAACCTCAGCCTAGCCAAGATTATCTCGGCGTCATGACCAGGACACGTAGTATCTCGGCCGACACTTCAGTATCACCTCGGCCACATGTTATTTCAAAAATTATGTCTCCACATATGTAAATATTTAGAGCATCTTTTACAACCTATTCATTCTTACATTTTTGTTATTTTGGAGAGCATTGCCTACTCATTGTTCGCTAACTAACCTATTTTATATTTTTTTTAAATAATTTCTGTTTGCACCTCTCTTTTTCTCCCCTAACAATTTACTCCATTAGAAAGAAAAGAATGAATGAATGAATATTTAAAGACTAACTAATCAAAAATAAATAAAGAATATTTGTCAGATAGTCTACCTAAAAAATAACTAGTTAAAATAGAGAGTGTTTTTGATTAACTATTTTAATAAATCAACAATGATACATCCCACTAATTTAGGAGTATTAATGGACCATTAATGAGGTGGAAATTCAAAAAAAAAAAAAAATTTAAGGCCAAAACATCACATCGGTCAGTGGAACCCACTCTCTAGAGCTCCTTTAGTACTCCTAATTTAAAACTCCCAAATATTTTTCTTAATAAATATTGCTAGATGTACTCTAATTTAAGCAACTCCAAGATTCCAAGGCAAAATGCGTTGTAAAAGTACATATAAAAGTACTTTCTTTATTTTATCTGTTTCAATCGTATTTTTTATTTTAATTAACCAATCAAACTAACTAAATTATTTTTTTTTAAATAGTAGAAACATAAATAAAAATACGTGTATGTTTGGTTTGAATTTTTTATATTAAGTTTTTTAAAAAATTGAGTTTTTATTTTTATTTTTATTTTTGTTTTTAATGAATATTTTTAAAATTATAAACATTTTTTTTATATGCACCTTATTTAGATATATCTAAATTGTAAAATATTTGTGAAAAAATATTTTTAAAAATTAATAAATACATAAAAATATGAAAAATATATTAATTCTCATATTATTATTATTATTATTATTATTATTATTTTGTATTTTTGGTATTTAGTGAATTTTTAAAGGATTTTTTTTCACAAATTATACTTTTTATGTGTATTTATGTTAGGTGTGTCTAAAATTTTTTTAAAAATTACGTAAAATATTAAAAAAATTCAATAAAAAAAAAAAGTAGAATTTTCTGAAAAATGTTTCTGAATTTTTTTTTTGAAAAACCAAAAGCAAGCAAATGCTTTTTTTTAACATGTTACATATGCACCTAATGTTGATGTGACATTTATAAATATTTATTTTAAAAATATATTATTACGGGTCGATTGAACCGGTCCGGGCCTTTTTTTTTTTTCAGTTTTTCTTGTTTTTTTTTTTATTTTCTTTCTTTCTTTTCTTTCTTTCTTTCTTATTTTATATATATATATATATATATTATATATTATATATATAATAAAAATTTAATTGGAAACTCTCTTTTAAGGGTCTCCTCTTGTGAGGAATCCCATTGAGAGCTTGAAATTATTGTGAAAGAGCTTCTATCTATTTATAAGAAAAAAATTCTTCCAAAAAAACTCAAGAAATCTATGTGGGATTCAATAAAATTCATTGGAGGGAAACTTGAAATTTTGATATCCCTCCAAAATTTTTGTTCTCCTTTCAATTAAATTATTTGAAATAAAATCATATGGAGGGAATATTAAATATTTGATTTCATCTTCCAAAATTGAAATTAATAATATTTCAAAATATATTATTATATTTTTCAGTAAAAAAAATATTAGGACAAATATTTAAGATAATTTAATATTTTTAATATTTTTAATTTATAATTTTATTACTTATATTTTTATTTAAATATAATTTTAATATATTTATTACGTCACGGTTCGATTCCGGTTTGATTCCGGTTTGATTCCGGTTGAACCGGTGACCCGTCCACCCGGTCCCTTTTCCGGTTCACTCACCGGTCCGGTTTTTAAAACATTGCTCTAGGATACCAGTAGGTGAAAAAATAAATTGAAGATGCTTTAATAATGCAGCAAGAACTGATGAGCAAGTAAATTTTGAAGCATTGAATCGTTCAAAAACATGAGTAATGTTAGATATTTTAAAAATTTTATCAAATATTTTATATAAGTGTGAGGTTAATATAATGTAAATCTTATATGAGTTTCACATTATATGAGATACTTGATAAAATTTTTGATAAATTTTTTAGGTAACATTTTTGATAATATATATATTTTTTTGAAGCATTGATTGGTAGTTTGACGTCAAAAGGTTGGGCCTATTATATTTAGGGTGTGGGCTTAGCATAGGTTAGGTGATAGAAGAATTGTAAGATAGAATCTGGTGGTATGAGTACTGCCCTCATTACATATATCGTTCTGCAACTGAGTCCGTCCATCGAATCATTGAAACCCCTCAGTATTCTTCTGTTTGTTATTTGCTGGTGATTTTTTTTTTAAAATTATTTTATTAATAGAATTAGGCTTCTCTTTTGTCTAAAATTTAGATGGGTAGGTGTTAATGTAAGGTTCGCTATGAGTCATATTTTGGTAGTTTATTTTATATAAACTTTTGTATATGTTGTTTATAAAAAAATTAAATCAATTTGATAATCGTAATCTTTTTATTTTACCGCATTACACAATAAAGTAAAAATATTATAATTATTGAATTGAATTAATTTAATTTTTTTAAGATTTTGAACTAAAAAGAAGCTCATATAAATATTGTTTTGGGGCGGAATCTGGTATTGCTTTTGTTTTTTTAATAATAAAAGTACTAAAAATTTGGAAATTACTTAATTTTTTCATATGGTTTTTGCTTTCATGCCTAACAATTTGTAAAAAATTGATAACATTTTGGTATTCATACACCAAAAAAAAAAAAAAAAAGAAGAAGTTTGTTTTTAAAAAAATTCTTGAAAATTAGTTTTCAGAAACATTAATCTCAATAATTTGTGTTTTTTTAATAATGAAAATTAAAAAATACGCCCAAAAAAAAAAAAGAGAAAAATTATTAACATAACTATTGGTGAAAACAAGCAAATTATTATGAGAATTTTGTCAATAAGTATTCTATTGACACTTGCTAAGAAATTTGAAATTATTATATTTTTTTATTTATAAAAGTCTCCTTTTAAATTTTATTAATTAATATTGTTATTAGAGCACTCAACAAAATCCTTATCACATATATATATACATATATTATTGGAGAAATTTTAATATACACATTTGTTATCATATGCACCTTTTAAGTTATGTTATTTTCTTTTTTAGTCATAATTTTATTTTATTTATGATTCATAAGATTTTTTACTATATTTTATATGTCATTTGGTTATAATTTTTTTTTTTAAATTATGACTTAAAATTTATAAAATTATATGTATATATATATTTTTAATTATGCGATATATATGATAGAGAGGTACCATGTCTACGTTTGGTGATTTGAGTTGCCCTCGTTTACAATATGCTTGAAAACTTGTGACTAGTTTGATTTGACTTCAAAAGATAAAAGAAATGGAAAAATGGGAGAAAAAGTACGATAATAATTCTACGTTGATGAGACAGAAATGTACGCAATACTACTGCGGCAATAAGTGGTGATTTGAAAAGTTAGTTAAAAATTAAGAATAAATTATAAATATATTTTTTAAGATTTGTTTAAAATAGGGGAAATCGGTTTAAGGTCTCTATCCAACTTTTAGTAATGGATTAGGTCCACAATGTGTTCTTTTGTAGCCTAAGGTCCCTCAATGTTATTTTAGAGTGTGAAATACTTGTCTTACCCTTGTTTATAATATACGTTGTTTTGAATTTGGCAGCTAAAGATCATATTGATATTTTGTGGGAGATTACGTGAGGATGAACTTGACGATTCAGATTTTTGTGGAGATTTTCTAGGATTTTTGTAGGTGTTGAAATCCTGTTCGTTGTTTGTAGGTGTTGAAATCCTGTACGAGTTGAAATCATGTTCGTTGTTTGTAGGTGTTGATCGATCGTGTAGGAGTTGAAATCTGGTTCATTGTGTTTGATTTGATTTCATGTGGAGTTGAATTAAATAAGTTTTCAATTTTTGATTTGATTTGATTTGATCGTGTAGGTGTTGAATTAGGTTTTTGTTTTTTGTTTTGATCAATGTGAGAGAGACGAACTCAGTGTAGTTGTTTTTTATTTTTGAAGTTAATTTTTCATTATCTGTTATTGATGAATTTTCGATGGAGTTGATTTTGATTTTTGGAGTTGCTTTTTCATTCTCTGTCAACATGCTTATGAGTTGCTTTTTGGTGCTCTGTTTTTCTGCGTTTTTGTGCTCTGTTTTTTGTTCACTTTGCATTTTTTGTGTAGTGCAGAGAAAATTGCAGGTTTGTTACTATAATTGAACTCAAATCACAGAAAAAATTGTAAGCTTGTAGTGCAGTGAAAATCACAGAGAAAATTGTAAGTAAGCAGAGAAATTTACAAACGTAGCAATAGAGTAGTAAGTGTTTTGTTTTTTTTTTTTAATTTTTTGAATTGAATGTTTTGTGAACATAACAGATCTTCTCTGTGATTTTTTTATGTGCTTGTGTTTAATATATTTTTGTCTCTTGATGTTAATGTGTTTTTGTTTTTGTTATATTGAAAGTGATAAGTTCACAAATTTCTCTGGACTTTTCTTTGTAGTCCAGAGAAAATCATATGATTGTATCACAAATGATAAGTATTACAAATTTCTCTGGACTTATATGTTGTGTTTTTATGTGTTTTTATATGTTTGCACTTTTCAAAATTTTCTAATATGTTTTCTTTGCACTTTTCATTTTTTTTTTTTTTTTGCACTTTTCATGTTTCTGGACTTTTCTTTGTAGTATAGAGAAAATCGTAGGTTTGTTATTATAATCCAATGAAAATGACAGAGAAAATGTTAAACTTGTAGTTGAGTGAAAATCACCCTTAAAGTTGGTGTCTTGATCTTGATGCTTATTGCTTCTTCAACTTGGACTTGTTTTTTTTGTGGTGTTCTGGTACTGCTACTGCGTTTTGATCTAAGATCATAAAACACAGACACAGAGACTTTTGGTTTCTTTTTCGGGATTTGTGGGGTTATGCTGCTTCTGCGCTTTGCCATTTCTATAGAATGAAAACATAAACATTAAATTTCAGAGAAAATTACAAGGTAGCAATGATTACACAACAGAGAAAATTACAAGGTAGCAACATAAACATGACAGAGAAAATTACACAACAGAGAAATTTTGAGAAAATGGAGCATTGAACAAAATAAACATGCCAGAGAAAATTAGACACAAGACATAAACATAATGTGGCCAGAGAAAATTATAAATGCTGCCAGAGAAAATTAGACACACAAGTAAGAAAAGTAATTTGGCCAGAGAAAATTATAAATGCCAGAGAAAATTAGACACAACAATAGAGTAGTAAGCCATAGATAATTTGCTTGAGAAAATAATGAAGAAACATAAACATGCCAGCTAAAATTACACAATAGAGAAACACAAATGTAGCAAGCCAGAGAAATTTACAAAAACAAGAACACAAGAAGCTTCAATAAGAAGCTCCAAATGCACAAAAAGCAATTCAATTTTGACAGTTGGAAGGAAAGCAACCAATCATCAGTTGGAAGCAAAGAAATTCTGGACTTCCAAAGAATTTCTCTGGATTCAACCCAGAGAAAATTCAAATTTCTCTGGTCCAGAATTTCTCTTAAACGATAAAACTTTGATTTGATCAATTTGTCTTTGGTTTTGCTGCTGTTGATTCAATCACAATTTCCTGCTGCTGATTCAATCACAATTTCCTGCACAAACAAATTAATAGTTCTTCTATGAGTTTGTGATAGATTTTCTTTAAACTTAATGCTATGAATTTCTCTGGGTTGAATCCAGAGAAAATTCAAATTTCTCTGGATCACTTTAAGCCTTCCTCTACTGCTGCCTCTTCCTCAAGCTTCTTTTTCCAATATTCTTCAAGTAGGGGTCCAAATATTGCTTTTCCAGAAACAACTCCAATTCTACTAAACGCAAAAAATCAAAAGACGTTATATTCAACACTCAGAGAAATTTTGAACCTGAAGATGTTATATTCAACACTGGATATATATATGTGCTGACATTGTATATATATATGTATGTATCATATATATATATGTTTGCAACCATAGATAAGATAACTAAGAGTGACTGTTTGATTATGGTTGCAAATGGTCTTAATTGATTAATTATCATATATATACTAGTCAAGACTGTAAGCAACAGATTGTATATATATATGTATGTATCATATATATATATATATATATCTATCAACTCCACTCCACTCTGTTTGTTTACCCAGAAAATCAAATTTGCCAAACTTAGTGCTTTTGTTTTGCTGAATTTGTTTTCGTACTCGCTGGAAAATACCCAACACCAGTACCAGCATCACAAAGGAGAATATCCAGTAGACGGGTCAAAAAAATCAACTCATCTGAAGATGAACAGACGTAGGGTATTTTGGTCCAAGAAATTGATAAAATGTGCGGGTATTTTGGTTAGGGACCTGAGGCAGTATTACATTTTTTAATGTCCTTTATGCAAAAAATTGTTATTATTAGGGAGCTTAAAAAAAAAAACCCTTTAAAATATGAATTGTTTCTTATGATTTAAAAAATTATAAATATTTTTTTATTAACTTTTTTTTATTTAATAGAATTAATTAAAAAAATAAAATTTCTAACTAATCTATACAATAATAAAATTATCTGAATTATTTATTAAAATAAAATTTTAATAGTATTAAAAACTGTTAATTAATTTAATGATTTATTAATAAAAGGACCTATTTGTTATAAAATTAGAAACTTTAACGGGCATAATGTAATTTTTGAAACAATAGAGGATAATTTGTAATTTAAGTAAATCTTAGACGGTGTGTTTATAATTTACCCTAATTAATTTTTTGACTTTTTCATTTTTTTTTGTTTTTTTGTGTTAAAATATAATAAAATTATCTGAATTATTAATTAAAATAAAATTTTAACATTATTAAAAACTATTAATTAACTTGATGATTTATTAATAAAAGGACATATTTGTTATAAAATTAGAAATTTTAAAGGGCATAATGTAATTTCTAAAATCACGGAGGATAATTTGTAATTTAAGTAAATCTTAAGAGGTGTGTTTATAATTTACCCTAATTAATTTTTTGACTTTTTATTTTTTTATTTTTTTTTTGCGTGTTAAAAATACGAGAAGTGATAAATACGAGAAGTGATGTGATTCAAAATAGGTTAAAGGTTAAAAGGTAATTTTTTACCTTCCCATAGTAGCGATTAGACAAATATATGTGCATATAATATTCTCTATCCCTCATAAAGGAAAATTTTAAAAATGAAATAAAAATCAATCAGTGTGTTTGGTTTTAATTTTCTGAATTCAATTTTTTTAAAATTGAGTGTTTTATTTTTCATATTTTTTTGTTTTTAGTGAATATTTTAAAATTTTTAAGTATTTTTTTTACTTTTTTAGATTCACCTTACTTAGGTGTATCTAAATAGTAAAATATTTGTGAAAAAATATTTTAAAAAATTAATAAATATACAAAAATATGAAACATGTATTAAATTTTCGTTTTTTTTTTCGGTATTTAGTGTATAATTTAGGAAAATTTATCGAAAAGTCTCATCTGGATAAATTATGTTCCGTTTGGTCCCACAAATTTTTTGTTTGATTGATAAGTCCATGTTAGAATGGATATCTTATTGTTTACTCCTTTTTTAATTTACATTATTATGTAGAGGACGAATATGCCCTCACATAAATTGTGGGATGTGTTTGTTTTATTTTGAGTATGTATAATCTCACGTTTGGTGGGGGAGGTGGAAGTGTGAGATCTTGGTGGGGATGTATGTATAATCCATTTTAGGGTTTGTATTTTGTGGCTAACATCATTTGTGACAATTCACCATTGCTGGGTTTAACGTCAACATTGTCGGCTTCCCACAGGTATGGTCCACATTTTGTATTTATGCACCATTGTTCACGTTCACGTTAACCCGATTATGAAAATGTGAAAACATTTAATCAAGTGATGTAGCCTCATCATGGTTTTAGTTTTAGATATAGGTATCAACTTTTGTTTTTTTAGTTTTCTCTCTTATCGTCACCTTTTCCCATATCTTCTGCTTCTTCTTTTCTTTCCATTCTCCTTTTCTCTCTCTCTTCTCTACTTTTCTCTTTCTAACCTTTTTTTTCTGTGAGTGATCCATCAGTGTTCTACAACATATAAGTAAAAGGTATTTGCAGTAATACCTCACCATTGTTCACGTTCACGTTCACGTTCACGTTTATGTTAAGCCGAATTCATGCACCATTGTTCACGTTTACGTTAACCCGATTCACGCACCATTGTTCACGTTCACATTCACACACCATTTTTGAGTTCTAGGTCATCATGTTGCAGACATTGTTCACGTTCACGTCGCAACAACTAGTCCACTACCACTACGCTAAGTCGGATTCACAAGAGACACCTCTGACTGACCAACCAACCAAACTAGTGTTCTTCACGCTACACTCAACGCCAAGTACAACCACATCACCTCTGATACGCACAAACTCTGGGTCAATTATTCCTTCAATCTCTTCCGTCTGTTTAGGGATTATGTTGATTTGAATTTGCCAAATGTGGGGGGTTAATTCCAACGATTACTAAGGTTCACGTCGCACCTAGCCACCGAATCGTCTCCCAATTTGGGGATGATTCCTATTTCCAAAACAGTTAAACGGGTCTAACCAATTTGATTTTCCGGGTCATCACATTTTCAAGTTCGAACCCTAAAAAAAAACTCGATTCACGCACCCACATCGTACTAACACTCAAAACCAATGTGGTCCTAGTCCCACATTAACATAGTACCACAACCCGAAAACCTAGCAGCACACTTTCCTTGGGTATGTGAACCACAAACACCGTCATTCCCATAAACACGTCCCATAAATTCAAATTAACACATCAGAAATTGTAAACAACTTGTCGTATGGACTAAGCAGTTTAACATAAATAACTTGAGACCAAATGTGTTAGAAGATGACAATTTTGGATTTACTAGTCAATTCTTCCTTTTTTTTTTTTAAAGATTTTTTACAAATATTATACTTTTTAAGTGTATTTATGTTAGGTGTGTCTAAAAATTTAAAAAATTATTAAAAATATTAAAAAAAAATTATTGAAAATATTAAAATACGAAAAATAAAAAAGTAAAATTTTTTAAAAATTGTTTTTTGAAAACTAAAACTAAACAAAGTGAGATAATTTTTAAATAATTAGAAATAAAATAGCGGGAATGGCACAATTGGTTATTTATGAAATAATTATGGGATAAAAAACCCTAATTTTGTGTTTGATTTGACTAAAATAGTATTATGTGATAAAAAAGTAATTTTCTTAAAAAATCTCAGAACGGTGCAACGATCATTTTACCGTTAACAAAAGGTCTAATATGATTATTTTAACTAAAACACAAAAGTTCAAAAGGGCACACAAAATTTTCTCCATAACAAAGAAAATAACTTTTTGATAATTGTTAAACGCATTAATATTTAAAAAAACTTAAAAAGTAATTTTTAAATCCAACCTCAATTAAATCTGATAACATATTTTGATATCTCAATATATATATATATCTATACTATATATTAAGCAAAAAGGGGTTTTTAACCCCAAGTTTTGTGAGAGCTCCAATCTCTCAATCTAAATTTTCTGATTTTTTGACTTAAAAAAAAAAAATCTTAACATTTATTAACTTCTCCCAACTCCCAAGTCTTACCCTCATAATTACACTTTAATGCATTAAAAACAAAAATAAAAAAAATTCTTTGAAATCCAACACATATGAATTCCTTGAAAAATCCCAATACATATGATTATTATCCCTTGTAATAACACTTTAATGCATTAAGAATAAGCATAAAAATTTCTTGAAAAGTCCAACACATCTATCTATATTTATACTATATATTAAGCAAAAGGGAATTTTTAACCACAAGACCTGTGGGAACTTCAATATCCTAATATGAATTTTCTAAATTTTTTATTAAAAAAAAAAAACTCAGCATTTATTGATTTGGTCAAAATCTCCTGATCAGCATTTATTAACTTTTTTCAATTCACATGTCTTTTCACATGCCAACATTTATTGATTTGGTCAAAATTTCCTAATCAGCATTTAAAATCCTCTCATACAAATAATTATAAATACAATCTATGTATAGTTACTGCAGTATCCTTTTCAACTTCTCTCATACACTATGGTTAGTGATAAGATTGTTAAATTATTTTTATAAAAAATCTTCAAAAACATAATTTATATATTAAAAAAATCTAAAATAAATATATTAAAAAAATCTAATATAAATATAAATATCTATAATTATCCCGTGCATAGCACGGGTGATACAGGCTAGTATATATTAATGGGGAAATTACACTGACGTGTGTCAGTGAAAAACTATTATATTTTTTACCCTTAAACTATTATCAAATTGTCTATTTTAATACCTGAATTATTGAATGAATCTATTTAATATCTAAAATATATAAATCAAAATCTATTTAGCCCCCGTTTGGGAAGTGGGTTTGCTTTTTGGCTTTTTGGCTTTTTTGGCTATTTTAGCCTGGGGCTAAAAAGCTTAGTTTGGAAAGGACTTTTTAGTTTTTTTGGCTTTTTGGCTTTTTGGTGAGGTGTCATCCTATTAAATGACCAAATTGCCCTTGTCCATTTTTTTTTTTATTTTTTAATAAACTGTTTGGAATTTGGCATATTTTCCCCTTTTTTGTTCTTTTTTTTTTTTCAATTTTGGCTTTTTGCTGAAAAAAAAAAATTTTTGGTATTTTTTTTTTTTGTTTTTTTGATTTGGCATATTTTGGTTATTTTTTATTTTAATTTTTTTATGTTAGGTTTCGATTTCGCCTATTTTGCTAATTTTATTTTTTTTAACTTTTTTTTGGGGTTTGGATTTGGCTTTTTTTTTTTTTGTATATTGGGTGTCGATCTCCCGAATTTTGCAAATCCAAATTTTTGATTTTTGATTTTTTTTTTTTTTTGAATAGATTTGTCAGATTTTGCGCTAATTTTTTTTTTCTTTGAATTTTTCTTAATTTTGCGCTTGGATTTTTCGTATTTTGTTTAATTTTTTTTCCTGTTACTTTTTTTTATTTTGGGTTTGGATTTGGCGTATTGTGCTTAAATTTTTCGATTTTTATTTGGGAATTTATGTTTTTGTCTTTTTATTGTTTTTTTTTTTTACTATAAGTATGTTTTTTTTTAACTATGTTTTTTTTTTTTTTTTGTCTTGGATTTTTATTTTTAAGTATGTCTTGTTTTTTTTAATTGGTATACAATCAATTTTTTTTTTTAATATATATATGTGTTTCATTTATTTGTAATTTACGTCACACATGACAATTTGTGTATTATTTTTCTTTTTCATTTGTTTTTATTTGTTTCACCTTTTTTTTTGTTTTTCCAAAAGCAAAATTCGTATGGATTGTTGTTTTTCAAAATTAGGCACGTCAGCAACTGGAAGGGGTTACATTCCCGTGGAAACTCATACATATTGTACATGATAATATATTTGAATACAGTCTGTTCCACGTGTATCATTATGTGACAACCATACGGAAATTATTTCGACTACTATATATTTCCTAACATTCCGTTATTACGCTTGTAACATAATTTGTCGCGTATGTGAAGGCGGACCAATGCCATATGGGGGTCCTCATCTCCAACTATTAAACCATCCTCGTCATGTTCAACTTCTGGTATGGCATTTACTATTGCCATAGCCTCTTCCTCGTCACAGATTGGCTGAACAGTTGTTGGGTTACCTGTGTTTCGCCGTATATAATTATGTAATGCCATTGACGCCCCTATTAACTGAACTTGCACATTTGCAAAGTCATACCGAGGCATGTCTCGAATAAACCCCCATCGATGTTTCCAGGCACCGAAAGTGCGTTCCACCACACTGCGTAAGGACAAGTGCACTTTGTTAAATAATTCCCTTGGCGTGTTTGCCATCACGTTCCGTGCAATACGTCGGAATTCTTGTTGGTGGTAACGGTGGCCTTTGAATGGTGCTAAGTAACCAATCCGGTTTGGATAACCAGAATCGACAAGATAATATTTGCCTGCAGATATGACAACAATGTATGACACAAAAACGAACATTCTGCGTCATTTTCATATAACGCTTTCTCAGGAAAAAATTATTTGTTATTACATCTAATAACAGGACCATGTGTTACCTTCGTCAGGATGTGGGAAGGGGACATTGTCATTTGTTAGTATCTCGTTGAATATGCGACTATCATGCATACTTCCTTCCCATCCGCAAGAAATGAATATGAAACACATGTCAAAATCGACAGCGGCTATTATATTTTGCGTGTGACAGTATTTCCTACTGAAATATCTTGCCGCATCTGGCCCCGTAACCCATGCACTGACATGTGTTCCGTCTATTGCGCCAATGCAGTCCTGCAAACATGGATAAATTGTTTTGTTGCGTAAATTTGTAACAAGTGTTTCGTTTTTTCCAAGCGTCACGTGCAGTTAACAACAAAAACAGCATATGTTGTCTTAATTTATATGTCAATCACGTTCTTCAAAAGTACCTTGAACGGTGCGTATTTCCGTCTAGACTGCACGTATGGATGTATACGATGCTGACTGTATGTGGGCCGGCAATGAACAACAGTGAACTGTTTCATGGAATTTAATACGTTATGCACGTGCCTTGACACAGTCTCCCCGGAATGTTGGAACCGTTCCTGGATTTCCCGATTTTGCTTCCCTTTCAAGACATGGATAAACATCGCAACGCTTTCTTCAACAACTAAGCCATGTGGACGTTGCGGGACTTGTAACCCAAAATCATTTACTAATGTCTCACACAATGCGGAAAAAACTTCCTTCGGCATGCAAACATTTTTCTCAAATCGACCCATATGCCCTGCGTATAGTTCGCATATCCATGCATTCCCGGTGAGTATAGAAGTGCGACACGGCGTTTTATTCATGCGTTTTTCGTACCATTCTGTCGCCAACTGGCATGCTTGTAGAAATGTGTAGTTCTGTTCTTGTTGCACCTGGACCGCCATTTGATTAAGCATTTCCATTATTTCAGCATGGTTGCTTCCATCGCAGGGATTCATCGCGTCTTCGTTGATGCAAAACCTACAAAAGTGGCAGCCTTTCAATCAGTTGACACGTGATTCATTGACTTTTTAATATATTGAATTTTGCAATTATAAAATGCCGACATTGTTTTTAATGAAAGCAATACCGTCACCAATGTCATTTGGAACGCATGATCATATGAATTGCACAAAAAAAAAGAAGCTGTTCAACTTATGCTTTACAGGGGGGCTATGGTGGTAACAACCACAAAACTAGCCAGCAAACTAAACTAACAAATGAACTTGCGACATATAGGCATTCAAAAGCGTGCAAGTAAAACGTAATTCCCTGTCTTAAACGTAGCGACACAAAATATTAAAACATAAACATCCCATTCATTTCCCAAAAACGAAGCATAACCATGCTTCCGGTCCGTCAACCCATGCACCTACCTAAAACTTGTTACTGCCCGTAGCTAGCAAGAAAAAAAAAAAAAAACGACAGAATGCAAATATGCACACACCACCATCCTGTTTTAGTACATTGCCAACAATACCATAAGTCAAAGTTTTAAAAAGGAAGACAAGGACATGCATTTTCAACACTCATAACACCGATACATCACATCCGGCGACCCCCAAATAGGTTTGCAAAAGGCGCCGACGCAGTACACTGGAGCTGCTTCTGTGTAAGCCATCCAATGATGTGGTCATCATCAGGCTGGCACATCATGACCTCCCGGTAATCGGCGTTATCCATAAGTGTAGAGGCGAAGTGGAATAACGGCGTACCAATCAGGGATGGAATACTGCTCAGTTTATGCATGCACTCGGAAATAGTGTAGAGCGATTCGTTGCCTGTGAGGTGCCTCACCATGACCTGCTGATTCTTCGAACGCACCACATCTGTCATTCTGTTCATGCTTTCCGCAATAACGGACGCACCACTTGTTGCCTTCTTCGACTTTGAAACACTTATTGATGGCGTCTTTCTCCGTTTTGCCTTTTTAATCGGAACATGCTCCAGTGAAGAATCAGAATCCACGTCCTGTACTCCTGCGGGTATCGGATCAGCAAATGGCTGGGCTCCCAAACTACGCACTGAATCAGATGAGGCCTCAGCAGCTTCAGGAAGGTTCTCTCCCGGGGTCCAATGGTGCTTCCCAGTAGCTGATGCCCCCATGAAAACCGTCTCCATCAAATCACGGTGTTCCAAAGTTTTTTTCCTGAACTTCGCACACGCCTTGTTGATCTGCAGAAATATAGATGTATAAAAGAGGCAGACGTTATATTTCATATAAATAAATTATATTGAAGTTAAATGAAGAAGTAAAAAATGTACTGGTAAATGACAAATATGAAACTTGTTTGTACATGTACTTACTGATTCCATCTTGTCCCACCACTCGTCAGGTGCCTGAAACAAACCGGTGTCATAGTCAAAGCCTATCCCGGACACTCCCTTGCTTAAATCCATCAACTTTGTCCACGCTTGCCACTCTTTTTTCAAGCTCATGTACTTATTCTTCAACTGTTTCAGTCCATGTTTTTTTCCTGTTTTTTTCTCAAATTTCCTTGACAACGACTTGTACCCTGCCTGGCTGAGGACTAAGAATGGCCGATTTCCTTTACTAATCTCATTTGCAATCAACTAGAGGAAAACTCGGACTGAGTTACTGTTCCATGAGGCCTTATGGCTTAACTGAGTTTGTGTCTCTTCAAGACTGCTTGACTTGTCACTGACAACGCCTTTGCTTTTCGAGTGGTTATGCGGCGAAGTACGTGTGGAAGCCATTACTAATGTACGGTTACAAAAGAGTACCATCACAAATTTGGTTGTTATATACACACGCATAAGCCATGACACATTAATAACAACAAACAGAGACATATGATGCTAAAGTTAAATTTGCATATACCCATTGAACATTACTAACGTATGTACACAGGTTCCATGGAAGTTAATAGTGGACAAAAATATGATAGTTAGTATTACGGCTCCCATACGCGACAACATACTACCAACATACTACAAACATACTAACTACGTACTACGAACATACTGACAACATACTAACGTCTTTGTACATACTAAGAACATGGTAACGGTGCTTACATACGGCACAACAAAATGACAACGACAATGCAGAGCACATACACAATGGTCTTAAGGACACGCAAGGATTGTTGAATGTCTATGACATCAACCCGCAATTGCATGGCAATTTCATCTCCGGGTGACGCATAGCCTTGGTTCTCTTGCCTTCGTTCTTCACACCAACCAATCCAACTGACACAGGGCTGATGAGTAAAAATTATGGAACTATTAGTTTCATGGGTTGTTAATGTTTATAAAGTTATGACCGGTAAAGATTGGGTCACTCATCACAGGGCGGGGACAGACAAAGTAGGAACGCCCTGGATTTTTGGTGGACCTGGAAATCTTAACAATACACGGGCCATATTCACAGGCACACATTCGTCGTGGCCATGTACTGGAAGTTGCAGTAGAGGTGAACGACGCCATGCTACGCTTTAATATAAATTAAATTTACGTGAATCAACATGAACATTCATTTCCCAATAACGCAATTTTATATTTTAATATGTCTTTAACATCGTTTTAATATATTTTTAACATTTTATTTAATAAACCCAATTTTGTCATATATTTCTAAGAACTTGTTAATATATTTACCTTCCTTCCCAAATTTAGTTTGTAATATATTTTTGACAGTCTTTACTATTTAAATCAAAAATTGTAATATTTATATTAATATCTTTGTAATATATTAAATTTTGTCATATATGTTTAATAAAAGTTTTACACTCTTTACTTTTTAACTCTAAATTTGTAATATATAATATTAATACATTATTAATATCTTTCTAATATTTTTTTAATATATTTTTAATAAACTGTTTTTTTAATACATTTGTAATATAAATTTCATATATTTTGTAAGTTGTTGTTAATATATGTAGATAATATATCTACCTTCCTTCCCAAATTTAGTTCGAAATTTTTTTTTATCTAATTAATTTATTTTTTAGAAATGAGAATTGAGCATTTCGCCTTGAGTAAAAAATATACGCAAATTAATACATCTAATTTGTAATATATTTTCAATATATTTTTTTTTATATTTTGAAAACATTTTTGAATATATTTATGATATAGTTTTTCATAATTAAATTTTGTCATGTCTGTTTAATAAAAGTTTTACACTCTTTACTTTTTAACTCTAAATTTGTAATATATAATATTAATACATTATTAATATCTTTCTAATATTTTTTTAATATATTTTTAATAAACTGTTTTTTTAATACATTTCTAATATAAATTTCATATATTTTGTAATTTGTTGTTAATATATGTAGATAATATATCTACCTTCCTTCCCAAATTTAGTTCGAAAATATTTTTTATCTAATTAATTTATTTTTTAGAAATGAGAATTGAGCATTTCGTCTTGAGTAAAAAATATACGCAAATTAATACATCTAATTTGTAATATATTTTCAATATTTTTTTTTTATATTTTGAAAACATTTTTGAATATATTTATGATATAGTTTTTCGTAATTAAATTTTGTCATATATGTCTAATAAAATTTTTACAGTCTTTACTTTTTAAATCAAAATTTGTAATATACATTTGACATATATTTTTTTAATATCTTGGTAATATAATTTTAATATATTGCTTAATTGTTGACAATTTTTGTTTTTTTTTTTTTTGTACTATAAGTTATATATATTTTGACAATTTGTTGTTAATATATCTAACTTCCTTCCCAAATTGAGTTGGAATTATATTTTTTATGTAATTAAAAAAAATTTCACAAATGGGAATTGAGCATTTCTATTAGCCAAAATTCAGGGTTCAGCATTGACTATGAACAAAAAATACAACAAATCTGTCCCAAATTTGTGATAACCGAACAGATATGTAGAACAGATTTGTAAATCAAAAAAAAAAAAAAACAGATCCAGATATAAGATCTGCATTTCAAAATATAAAACAGCATTTCAAAATAAGATCCAGATATAAGATCCAGATATAGAACAGCATTTCTTATTTATCAAAAAAAAAAAAAATTTAAGATCTGCATTTCAAAATATAACCGAACAAATACAAAAAATAAAGAACAAATTTGTAAATCAGAACATATATATAAGATCTGCATTTCCTTTATTGTTTAAACAACGGTGCCTTCATAAATCTGCCCCAAATTTGTGATTCAGAACAGATATATAAGATCAACAGAGCTGATTTTCATAAATCAGAACAATTATTTTAATCAGAACAGATATATTATATATATATATATGTATATATACAAATCTGCCCCAATTTTGTGATTACCGAACAGATTTTGAACATAACAACAGATCCAGAAACCCAGATTTCTCACAGAGACAGATCGGTGCCCCGTCTGTGTGTAATGTAAGTGTAATCAACCCAATCACGACCGTGAAGCAACAGATCGGCCATGAACCGATGCTGTTATGAACCTAAACTATGCAGATGGGAAGAAGAAAAACAGAAATCAGATAGGCCATAGATCATCACCTGCAGATCGGTTTGAGTTTGAGAGACTTGGTTGTTGTTCGCCGCCGCCGATGCGTTCTCCGGTTGCGGTTTCCTCTGCCAAGGTCGGTCTGATGGCCTCCAATAGCTCCGTTCTTCTTCTCTTCTGCTTTGCAATGGGTGTGTGTTCGGTTCAAGCTGAGGCGTGTCCTGCAGATGGAGGAGAGTTTAACCTATCGGGGCATTTTGGTGAATTTACACGACTAAGCCTCTCTTACACCCGTGAAATGCATTTTTGTCGGGACGTGGCTGAATTAGCCAACTTTGTCGCGACGTGGCTAATTTAGCCTGGGTTTGCCTTCCCAAATGACGCCTTAGTTAATGAACTATCAATTGAGTCTACTAGTTCCCTAAAATATATAAATCAAAATGTATTAATTCCTAAAACGATTACAAAAATAAAATATATAGTCATATGTATTATAAATTAGTAAAAGACCTCTGCAATTAAGATTTTATTATAAAAAAATCTTTTAAATTTTTATTTTGTCTTTAAAAGGTATTTTATTTCATTGTGTGTTTAAATTAATATTAGGATCTGATTTTCAATTTTGGCAATAAATTATATGAATATTAGATATACTGAAGAAATAGAATTAGATAATTTAAATAATAATATTTTTCTACAAATAGTAATAGAACAAAAACAAAATATTAATTAAGTAATAAAAAAAAATCAGCAAAAAACTTAAAATTAATCAATTATAAATTATAAACGAAATCTGACATATCTATACTATATATTAAGCAAAAGGGGGGTTTCTAAGCCCCAAGGCCTGGGGGAGTTCCAATATGCCAATCCTAATTTTCTAATTTTTTATTTAAAAAAAAAAATTTAACCTCAGCATTTATTAACTTCTCTCAAGCCACAAGACTTTTTGATTTCTCTCATAATTACTGCAGTACATTTTCCAAAACAAATAATTTGTATATTAAAAAAAATTTAAAACAAATATAAATATCTATATCTATATCTATCTATTTATTTATATCTATCTCTAACCCACAAGTTTTATGGGTGTTTCAATATTCCAATCTAAATTTCTTAATTTTTTGATTTTAAAAAAAAAAAACCTTAGCATTTATTAATTTCTCACAACCCCCAAGCCTTACCCTTATAATAACACTTTAATGCATTAAGAATAAGTATAAAAAAAAATTCTTTGAAAAGTCCAACACATATGAATTCCTTGAAAAGTCCCAACACATGTGATTATTAGCCCTCATAATAACACTTTAATGCATTAAGAACAAGCATAAAAAAATTTTTTTGAAAAGTACAACACATATGATTATTATCAAAATATTAAACTTTAATATAATATAAAAAAGAAGAAAAAAAAGAAGACATTCAAAAATCACAATTCACATATATATTCCCTGATCAGAATTTATTATCTTCTTTCAACACGTGTCTTTCCACATATATGCATTTATTGATTTGGTCAAAATTCTCTAATTAGCATTTAAAATTCCCTCATACAGATAATTATAGATACAACCCGTGCATAGTTAGTGCAGTACCCTTTTTAACTTCTCCTATATACTATGGTTAGTGATAAGATTGTTAAATTGTTTTTATAAAAAATCTTAAAAAACATAATTTATATATTAAAAAAAACTAAAACAAATATAAATATTTATAATTATCACGTGCATAGCACGAGTGATAGGCTAGTCTATCTATATATCCATACTATATATTAAGCGTTGGGGTTTTTAACCCCCCAAGGTCTGTGGGAATTTCAATATTTCAATCTGAATTTTTTATATTTTTTATTGGGGAAATTATCAGAAAGTCCTATGTACCAAACTGTTACTCTTTATGGTCCTAAATTGAATCTTTTGGATTGGAAAGTCCTATTTTACACGTTTAGTAGACAACAAAGTCCCATTTCAAATTTTGTGAGATGTGGGGAGACTGATTTGCCCTTTTTTGTTATGGCATGTGCTTGTATTATGGGATTCATTCAATATTTTGTGGGATATGTTTCTCTGCCAGGTTGGCAAGTTAGATCCTATGTTTTGGGGTGTCTCTCTCTTCCCCTCTCTCTCTCTCTCTCATGTTTTTGTTTTGTTTTTGTTGACCCACGTTTCTCTCATGTTTTTGTTATACGTTTCTCTCACGTTTGCTGACCCACGTTTGATGCGGTGCTCTTTATCAATTTTTTGTGGATACTTAGTGTTTGCTGATCCACGTTTGCGTCTCTTTGATGTACATCCACGTTTCTGTTTGCTGACCCACGTTTCTGTGTTGCTGATCCACGTTTCTGTTTGCTGACCCACGTTTCTGTTAGCTGATCCACGTTTCTGTTTTTGCTGATCCACATTTCTGTTTTCTGACCCACGTTTCTGTTTTCTGACCCACGTTTCTGTTTGCTGACCCACGTTTCTGAATGTTGGTGGTGCACTGTGGTCATCCACATTTGTGATGATCCAAGCTTCATTTGTTGGTAAGGTTCACGTCGAGTATTCACTCAAAAAATTATTCACACAAAAATGTTCACGTTTGGGCGCTATGGGTTTCGAACCCACACTGCAAAGTCTAACAACGTAACACCCAATCAGATCCATCCCTCACATTACTCAAACCCTCACACAGTTTACACTCAATGGCATTATTGTCATTCAATGTACATGAGGACTTAGTGGTGCATAAGAAAACATTTGGGACTATTCAGATCATAAGTTTAAAAAAGGGGATTTACCAGTCAATTCCCCTTTTTTATTTTTTATTTTTAAAAAAAAACTCAACATTTATTAAATTCTCCAAAATCTTTTTAACTTTCTTTTCAATACTCTATTGTATGATTGGAAGAAAGCCTATAGGCTAATGTGAACTCCTCTACTATTGAATGCTTTAATTAAAGGCTATGCACACCAAACTTGTTAATTGAGTCCCCCATGGCCCAATGAAAAATTCTGTTATCGTGTATTCCACATGCAAAATCTATACTATATATTAAGCAAAATGGGGTTTTTAACCCCAAGTCTCGTGGAAGCTCCAATCTCTCAATCTAAATTTCCTGATTTTTTTATTTTAAAAAAAAAAAAATCTTAGCATTTATTAACTTCTCCCAACTCCCAAGTCTTACCCTCATAATAACACTTTAATGCATTAAGAACATCCAATCTCCCAATCTAAATTTCCTGATTTTTTGATTTAAAAAAAAAAAAATCTTAGCATTTATTAACTTCTCCCAACTCCCAAGTCTTACCATCATAATAACACTTTAATGCATTAAGACAAGCATAAAAAAAAATTCTTTGAAATCCAACACATGAATTCTTTGAAAAGTCCCAACACATATGATTATTATCCCTCATAATAACACTTTCTTGAAAAGTCCAACACATATGATTATTATCAAAATATTAAACTTTAATATAATATATAATAAAAAAAAAGACATTTAATTCATTGAAAAATCTAACACATATGATTATTATCAAAATATTAAACTTTGAAATCCAACACATGAATTTTTTGAAAAGTCTCAACACATATGATTATTATCCCTCATAATAACACTTTCTTGAAAAGTCCAACACATATGATTATTATCAAAATATTAAACTTTAATATAATATATAATAAAAAAAAAAAGACATTTAATTCATTGAAAAATCTAACACATATGATTATTATCAAAATATTAAACTTTAATATAATATAAAAAAGAAAAAAAAAGAAGACATTTAAAAAAAAAATTAAAAATCACAATTCACATATATAGATAATTGTAAATACAATAAAATAGGAGGGCGTTCATATCTACACGTTTTTTTTTATAAGATCTTCTCCATTATCATAAGATAACATTTTATTTCTCTCATCTTATATAATATATATATATATATATCTATACTATATATTAAGCAAAATGGGGTTTTTACCTCCAAGGCCTATCTCTGAATTTTCTAAATTTTTTATTTAAAAAAAAAAAAAACTCAGCATTTATTGATTTGGTCAAAATCCCCTTATCAGCATTTATTAACTTTTTTTAATCCACATGTTTTTCCACATGCCTGCATTTATTGATTTGGTCAAAATCTCCTAATCAATATTTAAAATCCCCTCATACAAATAATTATAGATACAAACTGTATATAGTTACTGCAGTACCCTTTTCAACTTCTCTCATACACTATGGTTAGTGATAAGATTGTTAAATTATTTTTATAAAAAATTTTAAAAAACATAATTTATATATTAAAAAAAATCTAAATATCTATAATTATCCCGTGCATAGCACGGGTGATAGGCTAGTATATATATATATATACGTATGTCTTGGCCTATTAAATTGTAGTTTCCATTCTCTATGATTGGAACAAAGCCTATAGGCTAATGTGAATTCCTCTGCTATTGAATGCTTTAAGTAAAGACTATGCACACCAAACTTATTAATTGAGTCCCCCATGGCCCAATAAAAAATTTTGCCATATTATAAGTGTATTATGATGTCTGCGTGTATTCCACATGTAATATATATATATATATATATGTCTTGGCCCATTAAATTATAGTTTCCATTAATTAAAATTTTTGTTTTAGCTCAACATTTATTAAATTCTTCAAAGTCTTTTTGATTTCTCCTATATACACATCCTTTTTAACTTTTTTTTCATTTAAAAAAAAAAAAAAAAAAAAACACCCTTTTTAACTACTTCAGCCTTTCTCACTTCTTCACTTTTAACTTCTGACTTTCAAATTGTAAGCAATCGGTGAGCACCTTTTCACTTTCAAACTGTGAGCAATCTAGTGAGCATCCTTTCAAACCGTGAGTTACAAATATCTATCTATATATCTATATCTATATCTATATATTATATAAGGAAAAGAGAGTTTCTAACTCCCAAGCCTTGTGGGAGCTCTAATCTCCCAATCTTAATTTTCTAAATTTTTTATTTTAAAAAAAAATCTCAGCTTTTATTGATTTGGTCAAAATTCCCTAATCAACATTTATTAATTTTTTCCAATTCACATGTCTTTTCACATGCCTACATTTATTGATTTGGTCAAAATCCATGATCAGCATTTAACAATCTTATCCCGTGCATAGTGGGTGATAGGCTAGTAATACTAAATAAAAACAAATATGTATCCATTATAGAAGATAAGTAATAAAATATTACAGATAATTATCCTTGTAAAAGAAATTCAATATATAGATTGATGCCCACTTTTTTAAAACAGAATAAAAATTTAAGATTTTTTTGAAATAAAATTTTAATTAGATAGGGTCTTTTACTAATTTATAATATTTGTGTGCTTATATTTTATTTTTGTAATCGTTTTAAGGACTAAGGCATTGTTTGGGAACTTGGTTTGGGCTAAAATAGCCACAAAAAATAAAATAGGCTATTTTAGACACGGAAAATGCATTGGACCCCCCAGTGGGGGTACTGGGGTCCTCTCTGATTGGAGGAAAAAAAACTGTTTTTTTTTTTTTTTTTGGATTTTCAGCCAATGGGGAGTCGACACCTCACTAGGGGTTGTCAGTGGGGGTCGGCTCACTGGGGGTCGGTAGCACTACTCTTTAGACACAACAAACAAAATATCACATCCAATACATAATCATTACACTCTTTTCTCACAAAAAAAGTCAAAAAAGCCAAAAAGCCCTTCCCAAACCAAGCTTTTTAGCTCAGGCTAAAATAGCCAAAAAAGTCAAAAAATCAAAAAGCCAACCCACTTCCCAAACGACACCTAAATAAGTTTGAATTAAATACTTTAGGTACGTAATGAATTCAATCGATAATTTATGGACCAAATATATTTTGATTTATATGCTTTAGGGATCAAGTATATATTTTGATTTATATACTTTTTAATTTTTTATAAAATATATATATATATATATAAAAAGATGATATAACCCAAATAAATATATTTATCTAAAGTCTATTTTGGGAAGTGAGTTAAAAGTCACTTTTCAACTTTTAATCCACTTTTATCTCTCATAAAAAAACTAAAAAAAATTTGAAAGTAATTTTTAACCATCTTTTTAAAATATTCCTAAATAAACGCACTTTTAATTTGTAATTTTTTTCAGAAAAATGCCTTGGACCCCCAGCTGGGGGTGCTGGGGGTCGGCTCCTATTGGCCAAAAACATTGTTTTTTTTTTTTTTTTTTTTGATTTCAGGCCAACCCCAGTGCGACACGTCACTGGGGGTCGGCACTGGGGGTCCCGTACTGGGGTCTCTAGCATGCTCCTTTTTTTCATGGGACACCATTGTCAAGTAGTTCCCCAATATTAATGAGGGTATGTTTGGTGCCCGTAAACTAGCTAGCTGGCTAGCACAATAACACAAGTGAAAAGGATATTTTTTTTGGGCAAGTAAAGTGAAAAGGATATTAGCTAGACCAGAGACCAAATGATTGTTCTTGCTTTGGCCCATAGGTATGGTATGGTATGCCAATCAACACTTGAATCAAACTTGTATTTTCTTCCCATGCTTTAATGTAAGGCGGTGTTTGGCAATAATTTTTTTTGGATTTTTTATTTTTATTTTTTTTTACTAAAAGATAAAGTTTTTGCAAAATTAAAAAAAAAAACAAATCCAAACAAAATATTACATCAAATCCCATAATCATTTTATTTTTTCTCTTACAAGCATCACATCCAACCACAAAAAAACCCAACTATCTTCCCAAATACAAAAAAAATTTTATCCAATAATATCCTATAACTAAAAAAACTTACATGAAAACCTACTTCCCAAACACCCACCGAATATGATATGGGTTGTGGTGACAGGTAATTGGTGAGGCATAGGGTAGACACAAAAAAAACAAAAACAAAAACAAATCCATTTATATCATTAAGTGGTAACTACCTAAACTATTATTCTTCAATTCACAAGGCGTGTTATAATTAGAAAACATAAATTAAAATATTTCTTCATCAATTTTTATTACTTTTTTAATTTATTTAACTTGGTTGTCTGAAAAATTATAATTAGAAATTGCATAAAAAATATTTATAGAAATTTAATGTGTATATATATATAAACGATTTAATTTTATCTAGGAGGTTTTTTTTTTTTTTTTTTTCATTTTCTTTTATTAGGGAAAGAGAAAGGGGATAAAGGTCGTGGCATACTATTTGTAAAGAGGGAAGGTTGGTAGAGGAGGAAGGAGCGGTGGTGATTTAATTATAGAGAAAGTGAGTGATGGATGGTGGGAGATGATGGTGCAATGGTGCTGTTAGCTGTTGTAGAAAGAGGGGTTGGTGAGTGGGTCGATATATTGAGATGGAAAAATTATTAATTTTTGAAATAATAATTAATTTTATTTTTCAATTCATAGATTTTATATTATTTATTAAAATTTAAATATAAAAGTGATAAATCTTATGATTTAAATCAATAGCTGTTAATTTAAAACAATACTTAAACTTACTTTAAACTGAATAAAGATGGAACAATATACTTACCATGTTATAAAATTTGTTAAGGGGTACTTACCAATTAGTCCTATTAACTAGACTTATTTACCTACAGGTCCTAACTAATAAATTTAACATTATAAAAATAAGAGAGTGATAAATTTATCACTAAAAATTTATTCATAAAAACAAAGAGACTGATAAATTTATCACTATAAATTTATTCATAAAAAAAAAAGACTAATAAATTTATCTTTATCACTTAATAAATTTATCAAATAGGACTTGATGGGTAATAAGTCTCCAAAATAGAACCTATTGATAGTTTAATTCCATTAGTATTGACAGAGACTGACGTAAAGATGAAGATTATACCTTGAACTTTACACTTACACTTTGACTAAAGTGTAAGCTTTCAATTATTGCTATGTAAATTAAGATAAAGTATATTAACAAATCTATAGTTTGAATATGGTCAATAGGTAAGATCTTTTCTCTCTAAATTATGACTTTCGATATATAAAAATAAAAATAAATAAATTAAAGTACAAAAGTGTTAGGTGTAAGAGCATCTCCAACGCTTACTCAAAATTTTTACCAAATTTGAGTCAAAAAGTATCAATTTCATCAAATTTGATAACAGATGCTCCAACGATTCACCAAATTCTCAAATTTGTCCCGGGACAACCGGGTGGTCGACCGGCCGGTTGATCGGTTTGCCCAAATTTTTTTTTTTTTTTTTTTTTGAATTTTTTGAACCTTTTTTTTTGAACTTTTTGAACTTTTTCCGGGTCGACCGGTGGGTCGACCGGTTAGGCAAAATTTTTTTTTTTTTTTTTTTTTTTTGAATTTCTGAATTTTTTTCCTGAACTGTCTGAACCTTTTGCCGGTTGACCGGTTGGTCAACCGGTGTGGGCAACCGGTTGGTCGACCCGGGTCCCCCTCCAACGGTCCGCAACAGTGTCCGCTACAGTGTTTTGATGAATTCATTACTTCCTCCGCGATCTGATGAAATTTTTGATGAAAACTCAATTTGATATCAGATTTGGTGCACCGTTGGAGCCATGAACAGTGTCATTTTCATCAAAATTCAAATTTGATATCAAATTTGGTATAGTGTTGGAGATGGTCTAATTTATCATAATATTCTTTTAGTTTTTTTTTTTTTTTTATGGATAAACTAAAATACGTTGTATACATATATGATATATTATTAAAAAAAGTGTGGCAATAAGAAGAGACAATCCAAGGGGGAGTAGTAGTATTATGACTATTTTGGTCATAAAAGATAAAATAAATTAAAAAAATGTTTGGTATGGATTTTTTTGATTATTTTGGTCATAAAAGATAAAATAAATTAAAAAGTTAATAAGATAAAATATCACATTTAAATTATAATTATTTTATTTTTTTCTCACAAAATTGAAAAACCTATTCCAAATGAAAATTTTTAATTCTAAATTAAAATAATTAAAAAATCAATTAACGTCCTAAATGAAGGTATAGGCACTGTTTGGGTTCTCACGAGGGTCTCCCTTATCTCCAAATTTGAAAATAATGTGACAGCTGGCAGGGTCTTAAACTCCGTGGGCCACACAGAGGAACATTAACTGCCACGCGTCAGTGTTCTACTCCTTTGTAGTGTTTTGAGAAATAGCAATATTAGAGACTCAAAAATGTTATTAAAATTTTTATTAAATGTGTGGAATTCACATAATGTGGGTTCTATATGCATCTCACATCTATACGAGATATTTGATAGAATTTTTAGAATCTCTAATATTTTTGTTTGAGAAGTGAGTAAAAAGTTGATTTTTGATTTTTTTATATAAATTTTTTGAATTTTTTAAATAAAGAAATAATGTAATTAAAAATATTAAAAAATTGATTTTTTACTAAATTTTCAAAAGAGTCCTTTGTCTCGAATGAGCTGGCTGCCTAGATAAATAATGTGGTAGTAAATTTTTATTTTTTTATTTTTAGTTGATTAGATTAGATGGATGGATAGTCATGACAATTGGTAGTGAATTGCACTACTATTTTCCTCATACAATGCATGCAGAGTTTGTGATGAGGGTCCACAATTAATGAAGATTTGAGACAGACCACCTTAGGTGGAACTAAATAGGTACATGCACTTAGGCCGTGTATGGGACTGGGACCAAAACAAATAAATAAATAAAAATCATTTGTTTTTCCATCTCCATGGGGAAATTTATTTTTTTACAATTAGGTATTTGATTTACTGGACTAATTAATTTAAAGGATCAATCTTACCATCTACTAGTAAGAGACTCAATTAGAGTCTGGGCAAAACCTTGTATGAATTGACCTAAAGAAATCAGTTACACTTAGAAAATTTCGAACTTCAAACCTTAAAGGAAACACACATTGAGGTTGTATTTAGATTATAAATTTCAAGATAAATTTGAAAAGACCAAAGAAAAGTGGATAAAATGTAAACAAAATATAATTATATTTCATTCACATTTTTTTCTTTTTTAAATTCATATTTAAATTTATAATGTAAATACAGTATTAGATTTGTCTATCATGCCAGTCTCTTAAGTTCCATCTCCATAGGGGAGGCGGCTTCGGTTGGCTATGTGGGTTGGGTAGTTGGGATTAAATTAGTAACTAAAAAATAAAATAAGTTAAAAGGTCAATTAAATAAAATATCAATCTAAATCATAATCATTTCACTTTTTTCTCATAAAAATTGAAAAAATCAAAAACAAAATAAAATCAACTGAAATGAACTTTTTAATCCCAAACCTAAAAAATCTTAACTCCAAAAAGCCAATTAAATTTTTTTTTGCCAAATGGCAACCGAGTATTATTATCCCTTTCAGAACTCTTTTGTTCTTTTGTTCAGTTTTATTTATAAATCTTGTTTGTATTTGTGCATAAGAAAGGGAAATATATATATGTACGAGCAAGAAATAATGTTCTCGTATAATCTTATTGATCAAGTCTGCGCTCCTCCAAACGTCGTCGCTTTACTCCCTGAAAACACAAACGTGAACTAGCCGGCGGGTGTATGCCGGATACCTCTCCGATGCCTAAGTCAGCAAAATAGACAAATAGACAAAAGGTCTGTGTGTTCGGGAATCAAAGTTGTGTGTTACCTCTCCATAGGTGATGTTACGAGCTTTTATAGGTTCCGCGTGGTACAATCCTAATAGGACTCTTATTCTTTCATGTAGAGTCCTCCTAGGAATCACACTCTTGAAAGATAATGCTTATCCTTCTACACCCCCCTCACTGCTTAAACCAAGTGAGATGGTTTTACCTCGGTAGTATGACAAAACAACCAAGCTAACATTGCCATGCTAAAGCAGCAGAAATGACCGAGCTCCAACTAGTTTGGTTCTTCCATTCATTGCTTGTACCTCGGTTTGATCCTTTGAAACCGAGCTAACCGCAGTAAGTTCTGACCGCGCTAACCATAGCAAGGTCAACCTCAAAAAGCCATAACACCTCGGTCCAAAACACTGTGGCCGAGATAATTACCACTCCGACCGAGGTGGCTGAGCTAACTGCAAGGCTCCTTTTGGACCGAGCTAACTATAAGGCCCTTTTACTCAGTCTTTCTTACCGTGGCCCACAAAACGACCCATTACCCAGCTCAGCCCAATTTATTTATAAATTACCCTCTCAATATATATATATGAGATATTGTTTATCAAATGTAAAATATTTTTACTAAATTTAATACACTATTTTTACTAAAATCAAAATACTTTATAATTATTTTTTTTAAAACTTATTTTCAAGTCACATTTCACTACAATATCTACTACAACAAATAAGAATTTTAAGGACTGTATTTTTTTTTTTGTTCTAAAAAATGATAATTTTGTTACAAAAAAATATTTAGGGATCAATTTTGTTGTCACGAAGATAGTCGCTATAAAGTTGTCCCAAAAAGTATATAAAAAAAGAAGAAAGAAAGAAAGACTTCTAGTTACAAAATTTTGATAATGTTGCTAACAAAGCAAAATAATTTGGTCTAAAAAGGTTTATTAAAAAATTTGATCCAGAAAAATAATAATTCATCACTAAATGTCTAATTTTGTTGTCACAATACAATAATAACACTTTTGGTAACAAAAATATTTCGTCAATGAAAAGTTATTTTATCACTAATGTTTAGAGTGCACTAAAAAAGCATACTTAGGGATCATCTCTCTACTTTTTTTGTACTTCTTTTGTAAAAAATCAAAAAATATATTTATTTAAATCATCTCAAACAACCATGTAACTATTTAGCATTTGCCTTCATGTAGAACAGTTGAGTTATGTTGCAAATTTCTTGTACCTCAAAATCTTGTATGATTGAAGGACTATGAGTAAATTAAGACAAATCAAAAAAAATTCGGGTAAATCACACAAGTAACATCATATTTTTTTGCATAATAACACTGTTTCTTTTTAAATAAGGTTAAAGAGGCAAAAATTTGATACAGAAAAGTGTAAAAATATAAAGATAAATAAAAATATATATATATTAAAAATAATGTGTAAAAGTAAAAAGGATAATAACATTATTTATTTTTATCTATATAACTAATGAATTATTGATAATAATAATAAAAAACTACAGTGTACATGTAATGAAAATTAAGATCTTTATGAAACTCAATATAACTATATTAAAATTGTAATATATATGTTTTTAAATCTAAAAAATGATTGATTCACTAAATTTAAGTTTGTTCGAATCATTTGAATTTGTGTATGTCAATCCACCGTCCGGATGATCACCTAGACAACCGATATAATCTTTATCAACCGTGACTGTAACCTTTATTATTAGATGACTAACTAAATAACTGATGATATATACAAATTCAAACGATTTAAACGAATTAAAATTTAGTGGAGGTAACTTTGATATTTAAATATTAAGAGAAGTCGGTAAGGACATATCCAATTGAAAATTTGGAGTTTTGTGGAGAAAGCAATCGAATCTCTTTAGGAGTGGTTGGTTTTGGTGCAATAAAAAAAGATCTTGTTACATACGGAGAAATTTTTGAGATCACTGTTTCATTTTATTGGAAAAAGGTGGAGACTCTTTTTTTTTTTTTTTTTTCTTGATCCTATTATTTCTAATGTATTGAGATTAGTCAATTTTTTATTTTTTATTTTTTATTTTTTTTCTTCCTATCACTCACTGACATGTGTCTGTGGAGATTATGGGGGTCAAAGAAAAATGGAATCTCTATCGTTTCTATATTTTATTTATTAATTAATATCTTTTTATTGTTTTTAAAAATTTCATTGTAGATGTTATGAGTTTTATAACTTAAATAAATAATTATTAATTTGAATTTCAAAGAATAGTTGAATAATTTCTTGATAGACTGGATCATAACTCATTGAGAGCCTTTTAATACAGCTCATGAATTTATATGGGTCTATACTAACTTGTTGCTGTTTGACCATGACGTGGTTGACTTTATACTGAGCCGGAGCTTTTGTCTACTTTGACGTAAATCTAAACATTTTGAAGCATTATTTTGCTTTTGAAGCTTCATTTTCACTTGAAAATAAATTTATTCACATATTTTGTTTTTAATATAAAAAATATATGATTGATCCAAATAAGTAAATCTTATATTAAAAAGTAAAATAATTTCACTCAAAATGATAGTTTCCCTATATATACACCAATCAAAAATATAAATGTATGAATAAAATTGGACTCATCGTCTTTATGGTTCAATGGGTGAATTGAACTCATCACATAATTTATTTTAATAATTAATTTAGTTCAAATTTTAAGTCCCTGTATACAAATAATCACCATGGCCACATGAACGTGATAAATAAATTTTTAGTGTTAGTAAGGCTTTGTTTGGAAAGTTGAGTTGATTTTTTGACTTTTTAATTTTTTAATTATTTTAGCCCTGGCTAAGTTCGTTTAGGTTGGTTTTTTTGACTTTTGTGAGAGAAAAAATGAAATAATTATGATTCAGATATGACATCTTATTTTATTAACTTTTTAATATATTTTATCTTTTTGTGACTAATTTAGCTATAAAACCAAATTAGCCAACATCCCAAAGACACTTAACACTTAGGTTTCGTTTGGCATAAAAAGTCTATGTCAAAATAGTTAAAAAAGACAAAATAAGTTAAAAAATCAATAAGACAAAACATCACATTCAAACCATAATCATTTTATTTTTTCTCTTACAAAAGTCAAAAAAGACAAAAAAATCTATCTCAAACGAGACTTTTTAGCTTTAAGTTAAAATAGTAAAAAAGTCAACCTACTCCCAAACGAAGACTTAGCAGTATTCTTTTAAAATGGAAAAGAAAAATGGTTGGAAAAAAAACGAAGTTTGAATTGAAATACATTGAAAAATAGATAGTCAGAGCGTTGAAATAAAATCTTATAGAAGTACCCATGAGTGTATAATATCGGGTAAATTACCAATAGGTCCTACTTTTAAGATTTATTACCCATTAAATTCTATTGATAAATTTATTAAGTGATAAAGATAAATTTATCAGTCTTTTATTTTTATGAATAAATTTATAGTGATAAATTTATCAGTCTCTTTGTTTTTATGAATAAATTTATAGTGATAAATTTATCAATCTCTTATTTTTATAGTGTTAAATTTATTAGTTAGGACCTGTAGGTAAATAAGTCTAGTTAATAGGACTGATTGGTAAGTACCCCTATAATATTTGCCAAAAAAATAAGGGTTCAAATTAATAGATCATATGTTTTAAGTAAAGCTATTTTAATCAAATTTGAGCATTAAATTTTAGAATAAATTATAAATACACTTCTTGATATTTGTTTAAAGTAGAGATTGCCTTTTATAGTTTAAAAAATTACAAATATCTTAGAATTTTTTATTTAACAAAATTAACTAAAAAAATAATATTTATAATTATTTTCCTATATAATAATAAAATTACCTAAATTATTAATTAAAATATATTTCTAATATCATTAAAAACTGTTAATTGAGTTGGTAATTTATTAATAAAAGGGCCGATTTGTTATGAAATTAGAAATTTCAGGGATGAAATATAATTTTTAAAACCATAAAGAATGATTCGTATTTTAATCAAATCTCAAGAAATATATTTATAATTTATCTTAAATTTTAAATATCACAAGATGTGTGATTGATACATTAATTTAGTAGTTTTCATCCTTGTGAGGCATCTTATGGTGATGTCAATACATTAATGATACATCCTAAATTTTATACATGTTTTAATTAATATATCAACATATGTTATGATATTATTGTTAACCCTACTCATTATATAAATTAAAAATATCAAAGACCTTTTAAATTGTGCCACATCATCATTTAGTATACTAATTGATATCTTAATTGGTGCATATAGTACCATTCAAATTTTAAATATCACGAGATGTGTCATTGATACATTAATTTAATAGTTTTCATCCTTGTGAGGCATTTATGGTGATGTCAATACATTAATGATACATATGACATAAAAAAATTGAGACATTATTTGCTATGAAATTTTTTTTAAAAAAATAATATTCCGTCATTGTGGGGACATATTTTTTAGATAGTAACAAGTGACCAGCCGAGGTGCCACGTGTCCTTGACTTAACGCTGAGATAATCTCGGCCTTGACTTAACGCTGAGATAATCTTGGCTGTGGAGATACCAGAATCCGAGATAAGCAGATAAGTTACAAGAGTCCTAGAATGAGGAAGGACTTCAGCTTGGATAAGGATAGAGTTCTTAGGAAGTTTATCTTTATCTATTTAAGAGTCCTAAATAGGCATTGAGCCAGAGTCCATTGAAGCTAGGCTTCTACAGGGATCAGGTCAGTGTTGGTTATAAAAGTAAGGCGCCCTCGTGGGTCTAAGATACGTTTTTGGTATTCTGAATAGTGAGTTAAGCACTTTTGCTATCTTTGAGAGATAACTGACTTGATCGTCGGAGTGTTCCCGGGTGGACGAACCACCACCGGAATCTTATCTTTCTGTGACAGGTTGTTCGGTCTTAATCTATTCTGTCGATACCCTCCAGCTGAATACCTATTTGACAGTGTGGTCGGAAATTGACACACACAGTCATAATCATTAAAAAATTATTACATATTAATAAAATTTTTATAATTTTAATTATTAATATCCATCATTTTTTATAATTACTGTTTTTAATCACCACCGATAGGTTATTTTCTCAAAATTTTATATCCATTATTTAATCTCCATAACATTACTTTAGGTTATATTTGTTTGAACGATTAAAAAGGTTGAATTGGACTAGAAAAAGTACAAAGCTTACATATGAGAAATTGTTTCCCAACGAACTTGTAATCTTGCATTTATTTGATAGTACTAGCAATCTGAATTGAATTGTTATTTTTTCATATGGAGATTATCGGATATAATCTTGGGATTATTAGCCTCTTGCTTTAATTTATTTTACCTTCACAATCAAATAATAAAACGACCATGCTACGTAGCTCGAAACCGTGGGTCGAAACGCAGCTTGACACCAAAACGACGTCGTTTTGGTGTCGATTTTTTTTTTTTTTTTTTTTTTCCCTGGTTTTGTTGCAGAACGAAGAAGAAAAAGAAGAAGAATGGAGAAGAAGAGAAGGGAGGAGGAGGAGGAGGAGGAGGGGGCCATAAAAACCGGTTGGAGGAGGAGGGGAGGCTGGGTAGACGACGGTGGTGCTGCGACGTCGGCAGGGTTGGGCAGACGACCGGGGCTGGGCGAGGCGACGGTCTGCTGCGACGATCGGCGACGACCCACGGCGGGCAGACGACCCACGGCGACGAGCCCTCTCCTCTCTCTTTCTGCCTCTCTCCTCCTCTTCCCTCTCTTTCTCCCCTCTTCTTCCATTTTCGAGCCGTTTCGAGCTCGAAACTTTCGAGCTACGAGGCATTTTCGATAATAAAAAATGATCTTTCAAATTTTATTTCACTCAAATCAAACAAACTGATAATATATACTCAATTAGTATTTTTACAGCTGTTAGATGATGCACGAAAATCTGGCATTAGGATTATGTGTCGTTTTGGGAAGAGTAATAAAACGCAACGTTTTTGTTGATGTGAAAAAATGTTGAGCCAGCCGAAAACGCAAGAAATGCATTTGGGAAGTGATAAAAACGCTGCCTTGTCAAATTACGTAAATACCCTTCATCATTCCCAAAAAATTGTTAAAACACACACATGGGTAAAATAGTAAAATTTCAAAGTTTGGCAAGGGTATTTTGGTCATTTTACTTTGATTTGACACAATAAACAAATATTAACCCAAAAAGTCAAAAGCTATCTTTTTATCAACTTCCCAAATCACTTTTCAAAAAAGTCAAAAAGCTTGCTAAACAATCAAAAGTCAACTTTTTACAAATTTCCCAAAATGCCACATATAACATAATAGTACCTGTGTGAGTGATTTTCTGACCACACTGCCAACTCAGTATTCAGCTGGAGAGTACTGGCAGAATAGATGACACCTGGCTGACTTGCAACAGAAAGAGAAGATTCCGGCAGTGGTTCGTCCACTCGGGGGCACTCCGACGATCAAGTCAGTATATCTCTCAAAGATAATCAATTTCTAAACTCACTATTCTAAATATAAATTGCGTATCTTGCTTTAATTTATTTTACCTTCATAATCAAATAATAAAAAATGACCTTTCAAATTTTATTTCACTCAAATCAAACAAACTGATAATATATACTCAATTAGTATTTTTACAGCTGTTAGATGATGCACGAAAATCTGCCATTAGGATTATGTGTCATTTTGGGAAGAATAATAAAATGCAACGTTTTTGTTGATGTGAAAAAACGCTGAGCCAGCCGAAAACGCAAGAAATGCATTTGGGAAGTGATAAAAACGCTGCCTTGTCAAATTACGTAAATACCCTTCATCATTCCCAAAAAATTACTAAAACAAACACATGGGTAAAATAGTAAAATTTCAAAGTTTGGCAAGGGTATTTTGGTCATTTTACTTTGATTTGACACAATAAACAAATATTAACCCAAAAGGTCAAAAGCCATCTTTTTATCAACTTCTCAAATCACTTTTCAAAAAAGTCAAAAAGCTTGCTAAAAAATCAAAAGTCAACTTTTTACAAATTTCCCAAAATGCCACATGTAACATAATAGTACCTGTGTGAGTGATTTTCTGACCACGCTGCCAACTCAGTATTCAGCTGGAGAGTACTAGCAGAATAGATAACACCTGGCTGACCTGCAACAGAAAGAGAAGATTCCGGCGGTGGTTCGTCCACCCGGGGGCACTCCGACGATCAAGTCAGTATATCTCTCAAAGATAATCAATTGCTAAACTCACTATTCTAAATATAAATTGCGTACCTTAGACCCATCGGGGGTGCCTTTCTTTTATAGTTAACTCACTTCTTGTCCCAACAGAAGCCTAGCTTCAATGGACTTTAGCTCAGTGCTTATCCAGGACTCTTCAATAGATAGAGATAAACTCCCTAAGAGCTTTATCCTTATCCAGGCTGAGTCCCCTCATCATTCTAGGACTCTTGTGCCCTATCCGCTTATCTCGGATTCCGATATCTTCGGAGATAACCTCGGCCTTTCCGAGATCACCTCGGCGTCATGACCAGGATACGTGGCACCTCGGCTGACACGTCGGCGTCACCTTGACCACGTGTTGGTACTAAGAAAATATATCCCCACAACTGCCCCCTAGGTTCTATTACCTCAGCATTCTGAGGTGATGGAACCTATATCGGTACTTCCTGCCAGTATATCGGCTTAAGTCAAGATCATCATTATAGGCCGACATGTCTTCTTAAAGATCAAGAATTCCAAGAAGCTCTTCTTAAGCGTATAAGTTGTCATACACAATAACTCAACTGTTTTAGCCACGCGTCTTCTCATTACAGGATCGTACTCCGGATGCGTTTATAAGTCGTCTCGTGACTACATGCGCCGTCTAACTCATTCGTTTTTCCAGGCGCATTAATTGCCCTTTTTGCCGCCGTTTCAAGTTTTGACAAAACTTGTTTCTTTCCCCTGTCTTTTCACTTTACATCGTTGCAGAAGCTCTCTTTCTCTCTAGATTTTTTTTAAAATCCTCCATTGTTCAAGCTTCCATAGCTCTGCGACTTGCTCCGTTTACCCCTTCCGGCGTGATTCTCACCGATCTTTCACCTTTACAACCGTCGTCAGATTTTGGCAATCCCCATTCTGGCTTCTCTCTTTCTGGTAAGCCACTGCTCCTCCTAGTCCTATTTCTTGTTGCTCTCCAAGAAGTTTCGCTTCATTTATCTGTTGCTGTTTTACTCAAGTTTCTAATTTATGAATCATGTATCTGAGTGTGTTTATTTCACGACTCTGTTCTTTGCCCATGTCTTGAATACACGCACTGCTCACAACTTTTCTACACTTTTGCCACTGTTCTTGACCTTATACCCTTTGTTCTTTATAATGTTCTTGATAGTCCATTCTTATTCTTGATTTCTGAAGTGCATTCTTGCTTTTCTGTTTTCCAGATTTGTGTCTTCAATCTTCGTTTCCATAGATCTAGGTTTGGGATTTGTTTGTAGAACTCAAAACAATTGTTAGGGAAAATTGAAACGATTCCCCACAGATTCTGTGTATTTTTAAGCTTTAGCCGAGGTCCATAAAACCCTTTAGAAATACACCCTTCTGCAATCCAACCCCTTCAGTTAAGCCGATATCATGGGTATGTGGAAACATAGGGTAGACACCCCATCCAAGTTAGAGTACTTTAGGCGAGAATTTGACATCCCGGCCGATGTCCTTTTGAGGTTGGCTGGGGAGGATGACACCATCATGCCTACAACTGATTCTATGCCCTTCCTTGTGGTAGCCTTCATTGAGTGCGGACTTCAGCTCCCACTCAACATCCTTTTCGTGAGATACTTCATTATTATAAGTTGAACCCAATGCAACTCACCATCAATTCCTATCGAGTCATCAATGGTATCATAGCCTTAGCCAGACAAGAAAACGCTAAGATTACCTTAGCCGATATCTAATTCTGCTACACCATGTGTGGCCTTAAAAAAGATACGGGCTACGTCTACTACCTTAAGCCGAGGTCGACAGAGTACAAAATTGTTGCCGACCTCCCTGACTCCAACAAGGGAGCTGGGGATGACTATTTCATTACCTCGGGAAACTGGGAGTTCGCTCCAGACGAGGACCTCCATCTCTACCCTCTTTCTCGATCAGTTTTTGTAGAGGGCAATGGTAAGAACCCTATGTTCATACTAACTTGTTTTTTAAAGTCTTCAATTCTTTGTTTGTTTCTAATGTCTATTTTCTTTGCAGCTCTTCCTCAGCCACCAAAGGGCTTCCGTTAGTCTTTCTTTCCCAGCAAAGACTTAAGGAAGCTTTTGGATCTGCCAGTCCACAAACGGAGAGCCTCACTGGTACTCAATTTCATCCCAACCTATGAATCGGCGCTGCCCGACGTCCCAAAAAAGAAGAAGAAAAGCCAGTCACCTCCTTCTGCTACAACTCCTCAAGCTGCCTCCTCATCTCGGCCAAATCAAGGATCGACCTCTGATTCAGCTGAGCAGCCATTTACCTTGGCCCCATATCTAATCCCAATATCCCAACGCCGTCGACGACGCCGAACAGTTTTTGCTGCTGAAATGGGCCGCCAAAAAACAGTCGCTAAAGATCTTTTGGCCAATATTCCTGATTCAGTTGATGCCCAACCAGTACCAAACCAACCAAAGCCGAAGACAAAAAGGATCAAAAAGGCTCAGCCGAAGGCAACGGTGACTCAGGTTGACACTAAGGACACCTTGCCAATCTCCAAATTGGCTGAAAAACGATAAGTCCCATTCTGCCGCCGAGAAGAGGCCTGTCGAGGCCCAACCATCCAAGTCTACCTGATCAAAGAGGTCGAGGTCATCCGCTACAACTACCTCAGGGTCTCTAAAGCACGATGCCCCTTGGGCCCCCCAAATCACACTGGAAGATAAGCCAGTTAGGGCCAGCGATAGTGCCGACGATATCAACGTCGGCGTTGCCCTAAGTACCACTCTGCTTCTTCCCAGCGATCTCGACCGAAACGCCGAGCTGAGCGAATATGAAAACTATGCTCTGATGCTCCAACGCTCTTTTCAAGTAAGTCTCTTTATTCGGTAATTTTCCTTTCTTTCTCTTCTCTTCATACTTATAATATTTTCTAATAACTTTTGTTCATTTTTAGGCCATCCAGCATGCTCATTCCTTCTCAGTGCAAGCCTTTGAGAATCGGCAAGAGTTGGCCGCCAAGAAGAGGGAGGTTGCTAGTCTACAAAAGACTAATAAAAACTTGCAATAAAAAATGAAGACCTTGGAGGATCAAGCCGATGCTGCTATCAAAGCTCAAAATGACGCTGAAGAAAAGGCGGAATCCGCTGAGGCCATTAGGAAGGTTCTTGAGGCCCAAAAAAGATAGGCCGAGGAAAAGATGTCCCAGGCCCAGAAAGAGCTGTAAGAAGCCTTGGCCACGAAGGACACCGAGCTCAAGGCGGCCGATGAGAAGGGCTACAATGAGAGGGTGGCCGATGTCACAGCGGACTATGAGAAGCAAGCGAAGCAGGCATGCAACAAGGATTTCACCCTTGGATGGATGTCTCTTCTAAAAAAGCTTGAAGTCCCCGAGGACTCGCCCCTTAGGAACGTCAACGTCATTCCTCTTCCATTCCCTTCAACTCCAACTCAATCCGACGACGAATCTGAGTCTGAGGAGGAGACCTTGGTGAGGAAATCAAAAGAGGCTGCTGGGACCAAGTCCCCTTCTTTGAATGAGCAAGTTCTGGACTTGACTCAAGATGAGGAGGGTGAGGAAGTTCCCAAAGATGCTACAACTGAAAAGGAATCAGCCGACGTGACTTTTACCGACAAGAGCCTTGATGAAACCCTTCAAGAAATTGATGCCGAACTTGCGGCGGAAAAGGCTGCCAAGGTGTCTTCCTAGCAGTCGTCCGAACTTCAGACCCAACCATCTGTTGTTGCCGAAGAGTCTTTACTTTGATGTGTTTTTCCTTTGTATTTTGTAATTTTGTTCTTCTCTTTTTGGAACAATTAGTAAGTTTTAGCCGACGTGCCTTCTTTTGAATGTTAATACAACTTTCCTTCTCTGAATGCTTGTATCTTTGTCTTCTCTTTACTGCTTTTGCATGATTCTATACTTAGAATATTTTGCATATCTTTAATATACACTTCAATCCTTGTGCAACCTTCTCGGGGTGACACACCTTGGTTATATAAACTGATGATTTACCTCGGCAAGTACAAAAGTACCTTTCTTGGCATAACCTTGGTTTCTCCTTCTAAGTTTTTTCATAAAATTTCAACAAGTGTTTAACCTTAGTCTTCAACTTGTAAACTTTTCTCAGGTTTCAACAAGTGTTTAAACATGATCTCGGTTTAACTTCAACTTGTAAACTTTTCTCAAGTTTCAACAAGTGTTAAACATAATCTCGGTTTAACTTCAACTTGTAAACTTTTCTCAAGTTTTAATAAGTGTTAAACATAATCTCGGTTTAACTTCAACTTGTAAACTTTTCTCAAGTTTCAACAAGTGTTAAACATCATCTCGGTTTAACTTCAACTTGTAAACTTTTCTCAAGTTTCAACAAGTGTTAAATATCATCTCAGTTTAACTTCAACTTGTAAACTTTTCTCAAGTTTCAACAAGTGTTAAATATCATCTCAGTTTAACTTCAACTTGTAAACTTTTCTCAAGTTTCAACAAGTGTTAAACATAATCTCGGTTTAACTTCAACTTGTAAACTTTTCTCAAGTTTCAACAAGTGTTAAACATTATCTCGGTTTAACTTCAACTTGTAAACTTTTCTCAAGTTTCAACAAGTTTTAAACATAATCTCGGTTTAACTTCAACTTGTAAACTTTTCTCAAGTTTCAACAAGTGTTAAATATCATCTCAGTTTAACTTCAACTTGTAAACTTTTCTCAAGTTTCAACAAGTGTTAAACATGATCTCGGTTTAATTTCAACTTGTAAACTTTTCTCAAGTTTCAACAAGTGTTTAAACATAATCTCAGTTTAACTTCAACTTGTAAACTTTTCTCAAGTTTCAACAAGTGTTAAACCCATTTTTCTTTTCTCTGCCCCCTAATGTGAACCTAAGTTCCACTTGGGTTCTCATTATACATGTATTCCAGAAACAACGTTATGTATCTTTATCAGTCACAAGTGTATAAACATATAAATAAGCGAAAACTTTGTTTATGTACTTTGGCAAATGACAAAAGAACAAAAAATTCTAATGATAGAAAAATTTGAGATTGCAAGTATTCCAGGGCCTGGGCAACTCTTTGCCCTCATCTTCGGCTAAGCCCGAGTCGAGAAGAAAGAAGCGTTCTTCATCCCCTTCCCGAATGGGGATTTTTTTTTTTCAATGCTTCTTCGCTTTCTCGGCTAGCTCCTTGTCGACGTCCTCTAGGACTTCCACGTCCTCGTTTTTCGATTTCTGCCTTTTCTGGTTCTCATATGTTGCAGGTGGATTTCATTGCTGCCATGGAGCAATTCTTTCCTTGCAGCTGATCTCCTCTGACCTCCTCTATCCCATGTTCTTTTGGGAACCGCAATAGTTGATGCAATGTTGAGGGAACTGCCCCCATTTCATGCAACCATGGCCTTCCCAAGATAATATTGTAAGGGGAGAGTGTGTCAATTATGGTAAACTCTGTCTTTATTTTCCTCGTGCCAGCCTGCACATTTAGGCTTACTGCTCCCAGTGGCCATGTCGGCGTTCCATTGAACCCGACCATTGGGCCATTTGATTGTTCCATATCATCTAGGTGAAGGCCAAGCCCCTTGTAACATCTCATATACCTGATGTTACAAGAGCTGCCATGGTCAATGAGGATGCGCTTCACTTGGTACTCCTCAACCTGAAGGGATACTACCAAGGCATCGTTGTGTGGATGCTGCACTATCTGAAGGTCGGCTCCTGTAAAGGACACTACTGGTCCCTGGCACTCCTTTGCCCGATGTCTCTTTTCCCCGACTTGGTAGACATGCTGCAGGTGCTTTACCCTCTGAATCTTTCCTATTATTTCATTCTTTTTGACCTTCGAGTGAATTACATTAATCACCCGAGGTTCTCCTACTTGAGGTTGCTGTGCTGGGGAAGGCAGAGCCGCTGCTGCCTGAGGCAGTCTTGCCTGCTCTTCTCTTGTCCTGGCTTCATCGACAAGGTCTCTCAGATGGCCTTGCCTCACCAGGTCTTCTAAGTGTGTTTTCAGGGCTCTACAACCCTAAGTCATGTGCTCATTTTCATTGTGGTAAACACAATGCTTGCCAAGGTTCCTTCCCATAAATTCTCCTGGTGCCCTCGCTGGTGCTCTGAAATAGGGTTGGCTTCGAATTTTATCCAGGACTTTGTGAATTGGGATTCGGAACATAGTTGTAACTGCCTGTGTAGCCCTCAGTCCTATCTCTTGCTTGCCGGATCCATTGTTTCATCGACCTTGCTTCGGCGAGCCGTTTCCTTTTTCTTGCTTTGTCTTCTTCGTTCCCGACGTATCTTCCTCAGCTCTGGCATACTTCTCAATTCTAGCCATGAGCTCTTCCATTCTTTTTGGCAATGTCTTTGCCAGTGATTTTTGGAGTAGGCAGCTATCTTTCAGGCCGTTTTTAAATGACACGAAGGCCACTTCTTGGTTGCATTCTGGTATTCGGTTGAACACCTCATAGTACCTTTTGGCGTAGGCCCTCAGGCTTTCGTCCTCACCAATCTTCAGAGCCATTAGGGTGTCTACCCTCAAGGGCTATAGTTTGTTTGTCACAAACCTGGCCACGAACATCTCGGCCAGGCCTTCCCAGGTCTTCACACTTCATTTCGACAGTTTGTGAAACCAATACGATGCAATCTCCCCGAATGATGAGGGGAACACCTTGCAGAGCAACGGCTCGTTCCCAGTGTACAACGCTATCGTGTTCAGGTATAATCTGACGTAGAAGTTGGGGTCTGACTTCCCATCGTATATCTGGAACCTCGGCATACTGAATCTCTTCGGGACTTCAACTTTGTCTAACTCTACCGAGAATGGTGTTCTCGGCTTAATAGTTAAGGTTACCTCGGCATGATCTTGCTTCCTCTTGAGGTAATCTCTTAGGTTCTCTTTGGTCCGTCCAGGAGCTCGGCTATCTCCTGATTTCAGTCTCTTAGGTGCACTGCTTTCAGCTTCGTTGTGAGATCTTTTTGATCTTTCTCCGTTGGTCGCATCGAAGCACAATTCTTGCCTCTGAACATGCCGATGTTCTCTGGGGTCTCCCTCCTTGGTGCGTTGTGTCCTTCGTGATTCTTCCATTCCTGGCTCTCCATGCCCGACCTCCCTTGAAGGCCGGTGAGAATGCCTTTCACTTCTGGGGTGCTGGGGGGCTATAGAGATAGTTTTCTGTCCTCCCTTCTGGGCATTAGCTGCTGGAATCGGCGTGTCCTGCAGCGGGAATGGTGGCTACATTACGTTGTTTTGCATCATAAAGTTGACGACCGATTGCAGGTCCGCCAACTTGTTCACCATCTCTTTAACCTCCTCGTCCCTCCATAGGCATTTGTCCTTCCATACCTGGAGGTTATCTTCGTTATAGTACCCGCTTTGGTCTGTTTGCTTTGGTATGTTGCCTTCCTGGCCGACGTCTTTCGCTCCGTAATTCTGGTCTTTGTTGCAATTGTCCTTCTTGACGTCAACGTCAACAGGTCTCCCACTCCCGTTGGGAGTGTCATCCCTGACCTTCTCCTTCTGTCTGTCGTTGGCCATCTATTCTTCTTTCTTCCCACAGACGGCGCCAAATTGTGTGAGTGATTTTCTGACCATACTGCCAACTCAGTATTCAGCTGGAGAGTACTGGCAGAATAGGTGACACCTGGCTGACCCTACAACAGAAAGAGAAGATTCCGGCGGTGGTTCGTCCACCCGGGGGCACTCCGACGATCAAGTCAGTATATCTCTCAAAGATAATCAATTGCTTAAACTCACTATTCTAAATATAAATTGCGTACCTTAGACCCATCGGGGGTGCCTTTCTTTTATAGTTAACTCACTCCTTGCCCCAACAGAAGCCTAGCTTCAATGGACTTTAGCTCAGTGCTTATCCAGGACTCTTCGATAGATAAAGATAAACTCTCTAAGAGCTTTATCCTTATCCAGGCTGAGTCCCCTCATCATTCTAGGACTCTTGTGCCCTATCCGTTTATCTTGGATTCTGATATATTCGGAGATAACCTCAGCCTTTCCGAGATCACCTCGGTGTCATAACCAGGACACGTGGCACCTCGACTGACACATCGGCGTCACCTTAACCACGTGTTGGTACTCAGAAAATATATCCCCACAGTACCTCTATTCATGAGAAGTTATTTGGTGTTCTTGAAATAAAACATGATCGAATGTAATAAGAATGTGGTTGTTTGTTGCAACTTATAGCTCTTTTTTTTCTTCTTATTCTTGAAAATATGCGTCAAATTACTTAAAATAGTTTCTGCTTACAATTTATAAATAAAAAATAACTTCAATAATTTTTCTTAAAAAAAAAATGATTATCAAGAAGTAAATGAAGGATATTTTTAATTTGTACTTCTTTAATTATTTATTTTTATCTTATAATAAACTGCATCCTATGAGGACAATAAGAGACAAGTAACTTGCAATGAAACGAGTAGAAGGAAGGCCCAATTTACAATTTTATGCGACTTAACAGGTGCCATTTTCATTTTCGTTTTCCTTTCCTGTTTATAGGAAAATTTTATTGTGCATCCCTTTCAAAAGAGATATATTATATATATTTTTAATTATGTCATTTTTTTAATTATGATATTATTTTTATTATGATTCATAAAATTTTTAGTCATAACTTATATGGTATTTAATTATAACTTTTTTTTTTTTCTTTTAATTTCGACTCAAAATATATAAAATTATTTCTTTAATAATAAGATACCTCTGATATACATTCAAATAGATGTGTATAGTCTTTCCCCTATTTGTAACCCAAGCCAGTCTCAAATTTTTAATGGACTGTTTGTTATAGTTTTTAGGATGATTATAACTTATTTTAATTTAAGAATTTGTGTTAGACTATTTGGTGTAATTTCTGTTTATAGCTTATTAGTTAGAAATAACTTTAAAAAATAGAAAAAAAAATAATTATTTAAAAATTGAGACAAGAATACTTTTAATTTCTACATTTTAATTATAATAATGTTATATGTATCAATTAGTATATTAACTAGTGCATCAATTGATGATATGTCATAAGGGTCATGAATGAGACCCTCTTAAAACTCCCACCCCCACACACACGTGGGGGTTGGGGATTGGGAGAGATGAAAAAAAAAAAAAACAAAAAATGAAAAATTGACCAATCAAAAGCAAAAGGGGTCATAGAGGTGACCCCCAAAGGGGGTCCAAATCTTTATTGATGAAATAATTTAAAAGATTTTTGAAATTTGTAATGTGATTAATGAGTAGAATCAACAACAATATTATAATTAGTATTGATAAACTAATTAGTACACGTAACACTACCATTTTAATTATCAATTTTTAACTTGGAAAAAACTTCAACAAACGGGGCCAATGTGCGCCGCAGGAATACAATTTATTCCTTTTTCTCCCTGTCAAGTAATCAATTAGGGTTGGTCTGGGATGTTCTAAAAAAGTATACTTTTTGACTTATTGACTTATATAGGTTGAGTTTTGGTTGAATTTAATGTGATGTGTTAGAGAAGTGATGTGATTTAAATAAGATGATGTGACTTAAATAGAATAATAATTTTTTAACTTTTTATATTATTTAGTAGATGCCAAACTTGACCTCAGCGTCTAATAAGCGTTGAGAAGATAACAACTGCTCCCCAAAACCCCCAAATAAACCTGCAGCCAATGAACCACCAGAAACTTCATCCTCTGCTTCCACCCAATCCCCTTTAAAACCCACCATTACCACTGTCTCTCTCTCTCCATCAAATTCAAACACAGACACTCTCTCTATCACTATGTCACATAACCATTGAAGACTCAAAGACTACTCTGTCTTCAACCACTTCTACACATCCATGGCTTCCTCTTTCTTTTTCATTTTCCTTTCAATCTTCTTACCACTTATTTCTCTATCCTCCTCCTCCTCACAAATCCTACTTCTACCTCTAACCCACTCACTCTCCCCAACCCAGTTCAATTCCACCCCTCACCTCCTCAAATCCACCTCCACCCGCTCCTCCACCCGCTTCCACCACCTCCGCCGCCACACCACCCCCCACCACCGCCGCCAAATCTCCCTCCCTCTCTCCCCCGGCAGCGACTACACTCTCTCCTTCTCCCTCGGCTCCAATCCCCCCCAAACCATCTCTCTCTACATGGACACCGGCAGCGACCTCGTCTGGTTCCCCTGCCACCCCTTCCAATGCATCCTCTGCGATGGCAAATACAACCCCTCCACCATTTCCAATCCCGACCCCCTCAATCTCTCTGCCTCTTCCTCACCTGTTTCCTGCAAATCTCCCTCCTGCTCCTCCGCCCACTCCTCCTCTTCCCTCTCCTCCTCCGACCTCTGCGCCGTCGCTCGATGCCCTCTCGAATCAATCGAGATTTCCGATTGCGCCTCCTTCTCTTGCCCACCATTTTACTATGCTTATGGTGATGGAAGCTTAATCGCTCGCCTCTATACCGATAGTTTATCGATACCCATGTCTTCGCCATCGCTGATTATTCGAAATTTCACTTTTGGGTGCGCTCACAGTGCCCTCGGTGAGCCTATTGGGGTTGCTGGCTTCGGCCCAGGACTGCTTTCATTGCCCGCACAGCTCGCTAGCTTCTCTCCCCAACTGGGCAATCAATTCTCTTACTGTTTGGTATCTCACTCGTTCAATGCGAACCGAGTTCGCCGCCCGAGTCCGCTCATTCTGGGTCGATACTCAGTTGATAATAAGCAGAAACAATTGGGGAACAGTAATGATGATGCTGAGTTTGTGTACACTCCAATGCTTGATAACCCAAAACACCCTTATTTCTACAGCGTCGGACTCGAGGCTGTGACGGTCGGAACCCGGCGGATTCCGGCGCCGGAGAGCTTGAAGAGGGTTGACGGCGGCGGAGACGGCGGCATGGTGGTGGATTCCGGGACTACTTTTACTTTTCTGCCACTGCAACTGTACGAATCGGTGGTGGCTGAGTTCAATCGCCGACTTGGGAATGTTCACAAACGAGCGAGTCAAATCGAGGATAACACGGGACTCGGTCCGTGTTACTACTTCGATGACTCGGCTGGTGACGTGGCTAAAGTGCCAGCTGTGGTTTTTCATTTCGTGGGGAATTCCAGTGTGGTGCTGCCTAGGAGGAACTATTTTTACGAGTTTTTCAACGGTGGTAATGATGGGAAGGGGAAGAGGAAGGTTGGGTGTGTGATGCTGATGAACGGTGGTGATGATGCTGAGGCGAGTGGGCCCGTGGGGACGCTTGGGAACTACCAGCAGCAAGGGTTTGAGGTGGTTTATGATTTGCACAAGCGTAGGGTTGGGTTTGCGAGGAGGAAGTGCGCATCTTTGTGGGATAGACTGAACCAAAGCTAACTTGCGCCGCCTCAGTGGGTGCGTTGACTTTTGTTTTTTGGGTCGGGTCAAGGCGTGCGGGTTGGAATGGAGGCTTTGACGGGCACGGGTCAGGGGAGTAAGGAGAGTCCAAGTATTGGAATTTGGGTTTCGTACATTTCAATTTTCGCTCCTTGCAATGGTGTAAATTTCAATGTTGATAAGGGACATAAAAAATGATGGTTGTGATGTAAGCTTGCAAGAAACGAAAATTGGAGTAAATAAAGCTACGACTTTAAAAAAAAAAATAAATAAAATAAAGTGTAAATAGGGACATTAGGATATAAAAAAATAAAAAATATTTTGAATTGTATAAGAGTTATTTGTGTTTTTTATACTTTTGAGTGATTGTCTATGCCTTTTAGATTTGGAAATAAACAAGCTAGCCAAGTGTGCATAGTTCCATGTATTTCACCATTTTTGGTAATCCTAAGATGCAATGAGCATTGAGTAATATTAATCCTTGGATTTAAAAAAAAAAAAAATCATTGGATCAAATCTTAATGATTGGATCAAACTAATTTCTTTAAGAACTCTACACCCATTGTTTGGTGCTCCCCTTCTCAGAGCCAAATTGAATATGAATGGTACTTTAATACGGATGATACTTAATCTCGAGGGATTAGCTTAGTGGCTTGGACTTGGAGTTTAGGGTTTATTTTTTTTAGATTTTAAGTTCGATTTCTCCAATTAATATAAAACCTTTGAGGTCATAGATAATAAGGAAACTTGTTTTGAAAGGTTTGTGTTAACTGTAGAGATTTAATGTAGTGCGCCAAAGTTGACTTAGAAATACCCTTCATAATCCCTCCTCCCAAAAAAAAAACCATAGATGATGCTTCAAAATGGAATCTGAGTTGGGCGAATGGAGGTAGGCTAATCAGGAACCATGAAGCATAATGGATGGTAGACTTTTGTAGGTGTATAGACATGGCAACAAGTATGGAAGTAGAACTATGAGACCTTAGTGATGGACTTCACTTGGCAGCCAAACTCAATTTGAAACACATTCAAGTAGTAGTCGATGCAAAGATGGTGGTGGATTTTGTGATGAACAAAAATAGCATGAATTTCAAAGTCAACAATATTATTCTTGATTGGAGGTTTCTATTGGACCAATTAGGAATAGTGAAGATTATAAATTGCAATCGAGAGGCTAATGCATGCACGAACTTATTAACAAACTTGGAAGCAAGATGAATTTAGGATTTTATTGCTTTATTTATTTATATTTTCAATCAACTAGCCATAGATGTTAGAGGATAAACTTGAAATAGATTGATTTAATTTATGCAGTACCCTTTTAACCAAAAAAAACAAAAATGTTTGGTAATTTTTTTTACTATAAATTTTGTAGGGGTCTAGCCAATAAGTGCCTCCAAGATATAAATAAAACACAAAAAATAAAATAAAAATAATAGTAATAATAAAATATTTTTTTTATTATACCCACTTTTGTATGAATAAAAATGTGTGTATTGAGCAAAGCGGGTGTCCTAATGGTTAAAGACGTATCCATGCTGATGATTAGGTTTCGAGCCCTAGCATCCCCATAGCCCTTCCTCCACAGGTAGATAGTGTGATGTTCTTTAGACCTTATTTGACCAACGAGATTAACAGTAAAATGGTTAATAATTTCATAAATTAGTGTAGGATTAGTTATTCGATTAAATTAGTGAGACAATCATTTATTATGTATTTATTTTTTTTTCTTCTCATACTTGAAATTATGATCCTCTATCTCTCTTAATATTCAAAATTTGTTAATTTCGTCAGATTAAATATCCAACGTAAATATAATTCAATTAATAAAATTTGCAATCAAATATGAGATTGTGAGTCTATAAACTAACAATCCTAATCTTATGCTATAATTCTTGTAATCAAACATGCCTTTAATGCACTAAAAAAAAAAAATGTGTATATTATTGGTACATTATTATTGTGTTAAAACATTTATTTTCATATTACAATTTACAGCAATAATATAAATTTTAAAAAATATATTTCTAAATTACAATTAAGGTCAAGTTTGACATATATCAAAAAAGTTAAAAAGTTAAAAAATTACTTAAAAAGTTAAAAAGTTAACACTATTTACCAAAAAGTCAACAATTACGGCTGCACAACTCCCAATATTAATTTTTCTCTACAAATCAATTTTTATAATTTTTTATTACATATTTTTTCATAAAAAGTCAAAAGTTAACCCAAACATCTATATTTTTTTCTCAATTTTTTAGTTTAAAAAGACAAAAAGTATACTTATTTAGGATATCCCAAACAATCCCTAAATATGATTCATATCTCACTAATTAAAAAAAAAAAAAAAAAGGTGAAATTCAAAATAACTTTCTTTTCATAGTGTTCATTCAAGCCTCTGATAACTGGTAGCGTAAATCCTCTGACAAGTTATAAATGCAAGTAATTGGGGTTGACAGAGGGATTTTATGGGGCTTTCCTTGAAATATCACTTCAACCACCACAGCAATTTCAGCGCCATTCATACATAAACTCTTCGAAAAATTATGTCCTGATTCAAGGCATAAATAGGGCTGGCTAATGAATCTGTGAAATTTGTAATTTGATTCAGTTTAGTTTAATTTGATAGGTTTGGATTAATTTTTTGAATCTGTAACTTGGTTTCGGATTGAAGAATTAAAAATTCGTAATTCACAGATTGGTTCCGGATTGAACCCCACAATTCTAGATTGGAACCAATCTGGACCGTATATAAATAGTCTATATTTTTATTATACATCCTCCCCTATAGTATCTTCTCTTATTCCATATAAAATCTAAATTCAAACCTAAACCCGCATAATATCTTTTTTTATTACTTTTGTTTGTTAGTTTTTAGTTTTAATTTGTAATAGTTTAAATACTTATGGTGAAACTAATTTTTTTATGATTGTTTAAATTTTAGAACAGTATGTCGCTATTATAGAAAAACATGTTGCTATTGTGGAACAAATATAACGCTATGCAAGGTTTTCAAAACCGGACCGGACTTGACCGGTCGGTTCGACCGGTTGAACCGTCGACCAGTTGGGGTTCCGATCCGGATGGATCCTCTGAACTGGCCAAAAATGAAAACGGCATATTTAGTGAGAACCGGAAAAATCGGTAGTTGAACCGGTGAACCGGTCGACCCGGAGCCGGGTTGTCCAACTCAGAATTTTTTTTTTTGTGATTTTCTCTTTCTTTTTTTTTTCCTTTTCTTTCTTTCTTATTATATATATATATAAAATATAAAAATATAAGAAAATTTTAATTTGAAACTCTTTTTCAAGGGTCTCATCTTGTGAGGAATCCCATTAAGAACTTGATGAAATTATTGTGAAAATCTTCACTTATTTATAAGAAAAAAACTCTTTCAAAAAAACTTAAAAAATTCATGTGGGATTCAATCAAATGTATTTGAGGGAATATTGAAATTTTGATATCCCTCCAACATATTTGCTTTCCTTTCAATCAAATTATTTGAATTAAAATCATATGGAGGGAATATTAAATATTTGATTTCATTTTCCAAAATTGAAATTAATAATATTTTAAAATATATTATTATATTTTTCAGTAAAAAAATATTAGGACAAATATTTAAGATAATTTAATATTTTTAATTTATAATTTTATTACTTATATTTTTATTTAAATATAATTTTAATATATTTATTACGTCACGGTTCGATTCCGGTTCAATCCGACGATTGAACCGGTAACCCGTCCACCCGATCCCTTTTCCGGTTCGCTCACCGGGCCGATTTTTAAAACATTGGCGCTATGTTTATATTTTTATAAAATTAAAGTGTTATATATATTTTTTGTTATTTAATTATGTGAATCCGTGATTCTAAACCGATCCAATTCGGGTTTAAATGGATTGGTTCGGATTAGTTCCATGATTTAAACAGATTGGATTAGTTCCAATTTTTCAGAAACCGTAGATAACGAATTGGTCTTGGTTTTATTTCAATCCGGTCTAATCCGGACCATGCTCACCCCTAGGCACAAGTGATTATATGTTTGACTAATTATAAGTTATTATATTTCTTATTATTTTTTAATTAATTAATATAAAATTAAAAAATTTATCTGCTTTAGTAATCACAACATACTTAAAACACTATATAACTGTATTTTAAAACTATCAAATAATTTCTCGATCTACCCACCTTTAATTCCCTAACTTAAATTCTTGTATTATTTCGAAATTTTAGTAACTAGTGTTCCACCTTTACTATACATGGGTTGTGTTTATAATTATTTGTATATATGTAAATTACGATTTTTAATTTTTTTTGCACACAAAAAAAGAAATATAACAAATGTTGCATATTTTCAATCAATTATTTTATGTTTGCTTTTATTCAAAATTTAAAAATAATGTACGGGCAAAATTTATTACTAAATTAAGAAAAAATTTATTCCTAACGATATATTTTTTACTTCTATATAAATACTTAAAAAAATAAACCTAAAAAAGGTAGTCAATATAAATATTATACATTAAGTAAAAAAATGTGGTTAGTAATTATGCTTACATAAATTTATTATAGTTTTAATTTCAATTTTTTTTTTTAAAAAAATTATTTTAAAAGCATTTTATTTAGCTAGTACCAAATAAAATTTTATTAGCAAAAAGGAAAATTATAAAATTTTGTTGCAAATTTTCAAATGTCTATTGTTAAACCTTCTATTCTATTGGTTTGTTTGTTTACTTGCTTGCTTTGGGAGTTTTGAGCTTTGATCTTTGCTTCACATTCATCCTATTGTTTTATTTATTTTTCTTTTTCTTGCTTGATTTTCGAATGATACTTCTTTCATATACATCTCTAAGTGTATTAGTGAAAATATCATACACTTAAAATGCACAAAATTACAATATATATATATAAAAAAGTAATTGTCCAAAAACTAAAACTACTTTAAAAAAAAATAAAAATAAAAAATAAAAACAAAAATACAGTTGTTTGACATATAAAATGATTAATTTATTTTTAAAAATAAAATTTTAAAGAAAACAAAAAAAACTATATATATAAAAAAAAAAAAAAAGGTAGATAAACTAAACATAAAATATAATACAAAAAATAAATGAATTATACAATTTTCAATAAGTGAGACTCACAAATAATTTTGTAAAATCTTGTTTATTCATATACTTTTTGTATATATTTTTGGTACTTCTAATCCTAATAATGACATTGAAATAGTTTGTACTTCTTCCATTAGGTCTATCTAACAGCTTTAGCAAATACAGATGTAATAAATTTCATAACAGCAAATGCAAACAATTGTGAGACAAAGTATCTAAAAAAATGAAAGTAACGTTTAATGATGATGCAGAAGTACATCTGACATTTTAATTAGAAGTATAATCAGATAAATCACCATAGAAGATGAAGAAAACCATTATTTTTCATCACAATAATGACATAGCTCAATATATAATTTTAATGTCTCTCACTCTTCCACACATTCAATTTTCTATCAATATTAGAATGAATGCATGAACAAAAAAAAAAAAAAGAGACATTTGAGAAGACAGATAAATGTGGTTTGAGACCTTTCAATTTCTGAATTCTATTAATTAATAGTTATTGGGCTTCGATGGTCAGGCTTGTAACACCCTAAATATTTAATTAATATCACAACCAATCACGATAATAATAATAATAATAATAATAATAATAGTGGGTGTGATAGTAAAATAAATAATTAATTTTCTATTAGTATGCGATAAAATGTGATTTAATTAGGGATTAGTTTGTTTATATAATTATGTTAAAGAATTGGACCAAAGTATAATTACCACAAATGTTAATTAGATAAGCATCAATCTTTGGAGATTTATGATCAAAATCTAAGGGGATTTGGGCTGTGGACACGTGTTGGCCTGATGGCACTATTCCCTCCCTATAAATAGGGAGGAGTTGCGCAAGATCAGTGCGAAACAAGAGAGGAAAAAACACACAAGATCTTGGATGTAGGAAACTAATAGTAAGAAGGTTTGTGATAGTGTAAAGTAAAGGCTAATGGTCAATATTAAGGTGAGTTATATTATACCTTGAGTCACCATAATATATTTTACGTTTATTTTGAGTTACCATAATTTATTTTATGCAATCTATGTTTTATAAATTATATTAATATTTTGATTACGTTAATTATTTTCTAGACTCTATTTGCTTAAATTGAGACCTATGGATATGTTTGTTTAACTGTTAGAAATTATTTGACAATGATTTTATAACCAATTATGTTTTGTAAGTACTATCACGGGAGTCTCATGCCATGAGAGACTTAAATAACCATTGATCTCTGTTTGACCACTTTATAGTCCTCTATTTATTATGGATCCATTGACCTCTGTTCTAATTGTCACCCATGTAACCTCTATTCTGTTCCGTTATGTATCGTGGTTATGGTTATTTATTTACTTAATTTTTGTATTTCAGTTTCTGCCACTTAAATAATTTGTTTATTCAAATTACATTATGTAAATGTTTTAACTTAACTAACTATCCATAATTATTTTGTATTCCCTAAACTCTTAGCATAATATTTCTCACTCTGCTGTGTGCTTATAGCTGTTACCCTTTCAGGTGATGAGATGTAAGGAAGACCCATAACCTCGTGTAGTGGAACCGGTACAAGAATTTGATGCTGATCCGTTATTTTATTTTTTTCTTTCTTTTGTGTTTCACTGAGGGCCGGTCACAAAATAATAAAATAACAAAAGCCCCATTGATGTACTTTCTTATAAAAAAATAGTAGAATGAAGTAAATTTTTTGTTTAATTATTTTCTTACTTCCATTTTGCCTCCGCTTTCGCCATTTAATTTGTTACAATTAGAATTATTTAGTAAGTTGCGATTCTAGTCCTAATCCTCTGGGGTTGGGTCCTGACAAGGTGGTATCAGAGTTATGGTTAGAAATAATAAATAAAATAAACTAAGAAATAAATATTTACTTGCGATGATAGTCCTTTTCTGTAAAATTTCACGTTTATTCTGGTAATGTAGGAATGTCCGAAATTAACCTTGATGAGGCATTTTTGGAGGAGCTTTTGTCTATCAATTTGGAGGATATTTTAGCAGAACACCTCGCCTCTGCCTCACTGGAAGGATGGGGAGACTCAGAGGATATTGGGCCCGTTTGGTGCAGCTTAAAAGCTGCTTATTTCAGCTTTCAGCTTAATTTAAGCTATTTTGATGTGTTTGGTTTAGCTTATAGCTTATAGCTTATAGCTTTTTGGAAGTCAGAAATCAGCTTATTCTTTGAGTGGGGCAGGAGATGCTTAATTTATAAGTCAGAAATCAGCTTATGTTCATAGTTATAAGCTATAAGCTGTTTAGGCATAAGCTATAAGCACTTTCCCACAGTTCTACCAAACAGGGTCATTGTTAGGGGACTACACCTAGGCCTTGCCCAATTGATGGGTCTGCCAATATATATACAGACTGATCTTACTGATGTCTCATACTTATTGTGGAGGCAGAGTCGTGCTTACACGCGTGGACGATTTCTTGGACCCACCCGTGTCTTCAGCCTTGCCCCAGGATATAACTGTCCGCACTACATCGTTGGCCCTTTGCCTCCAGATTTTGTGGCAAGAAGGAGAAATGTATACCTCGAGGACTATATTTTCACCACTGTCCCTAACCCGTTAGAAATTATTAACATTCAAAATGTTGATTTTAGTAATGACCTATCATACATTGAGCAACCGGAATAGATTGTCGATCAAGCATTTTGGGGCTACATACAGTCCGTCTCCGTCTACACCGTTCAAGTCGCATGGGTTTGTTTTGGTGTGGTACAGTTAAGATGGGAATTTGAGCTTTTTGTGTAATACTACTTTCTGTGGTTGTTTGACCCACTACTCTAGATCTTGGAGAAGAAAATTCTTTTGTGAGCTAACCATGATAAGTTCTGATCCTTTTTGTTGTTTTATTGTATTAAAAGGATGAGACACTTAACAAAATTTTTGATTTTTGGGTTATATTTGTATAAATAGTAAAGTTGGTATTTTATATATATTGCGCTATGTATGCTTTATATATACTGCGTTATGACTGTAATGCCTTATTTATTACTGTGTAGAATGGCCAATAATGGTAATGGAAGCGAATCATCAGTTAGTGGCACTGAATCGATGGAAAGAATCATGGAAAGAGCAGTTACTAGTTTTTTTACAAGTCTTGCAGACCAACATCAACAATGGAATGCCAGAACGGCAAGAAGAGCCGGTTACCATAAAACGATTTCAAGATTTGAAACCCACCACATTTACCGGCGGTCCACACCCAATGGTAGCAGACACTTGGGTTAAAGATATGGAAAAGATTTTTCGCGCCTTACCCCTACACCGAAAGACAGAAGGTAACTTTCGCCATTTTCAACTTTTAAAGATAATGTGCAGGAATGGTGGCTTCTCACCTAGAGAAGGAAGAAATCGTAACTTGGGCAAGATTCTTGGAAGTATTTATGAAAAAAATACTTTCCAAATTCGTTGTGGGAATAAAAGGTATCAGAATTCATACATCTAAAGTAAAGAACTACCGGATTGGATGCTGAAAGCAAAGATAGGCTTGAGGTTTTGAAATTACCAACCTATGCAGAAGTAGTAGACCGAGCATACATTACAGAAAAAGGAATTAAAGCCTCACGCTTCGGGGAACCAAGCCAAAGGAAGCGATTTTGGGAAAAAAGACAACAGAAGATTCGATGTTGCGCCTCTCAAAATGGTGAATACGGGCACAACCAACTCAGGCAATCAAGGTTCTACTTAGCCCAGAGGTGGCACCATTCCAACTTGCTCTACATGTGGAAAGGCTCATTGGGAACAATGCCATCAAAATACGAGGAGCATGTTTTAAATGCGGTCAAGTTGGCCACTTTGCTGAGGGATTGTCCAAAGCTTACTAATCCTACAACCGGCCTCTCTGGACCAATTAAAAAACCTACAGGACCTGGAGGGGAGAGGAAGAACCAAAAACGCTAAAGAAGGGCTTTTGCTTTGGTACCTGGAAAACCGAAACCGAAAGTTGCTGAAAACGTTGTGTCAAGTACACTTTCTGTTTGTAGTCATTTAGCTCATGTCCTCATTGACTCTCGGTCAACTCATTCTTTTGTAACACCACACTTTGCTATCAAGCTGACATCAACACCTGAACCTTCAGGATATATATTGTCTGTGTCTTTTCCTTCTAGTAATTCTGCCTGTAATACTGATGTGTACAGATCATGTACTATATCCTTAAAAAGCAAAACTTTATACGTAGACTTGATTGTCTTCCGCATGAGGAACTTTGATGTGATCTTAGAGATGAATTGGCTGGCTGCCAACCACGCCTCTATTGATTGTAAAGCCAAAAAGGTCTCCCTCAGGTAACCAAATCAACCAGAGCTTGTCTTTGATGGGATTGGAGTTTCTAACCCTCCCTGTCTTATATCCTCCATGACAACCCAACGACTTCTAAGAAATGGTTGTTGTAGTTATATTTGTTATGTGATCGATACATAAAAACAGGTTTCCACCGTTGATGCAATCCCCGTGGTTCGAGAATTCCCAAATGTCTTTTCCGAAGACCTACCTGGTACCCCAGTTGACCAAGAAATCGAATTCACCATTGAAACCCAACCTGGTACACAACCGATATCGAAAGCTCCTTATTATGTTTCAAAGACAAAACCGAAAGAGCTGAAGACTCAACTCCAGGAACTATTGGACAAAGGCTTCATTTAACCTAGTACCTCACCCTTGAGAGCTCCAATATTGTTTGTGAAGAAGAATGATGGCACAATGAAGTTATGCATTGATTACTGGGAGCTGAACAAAGTCACTATCAAGAATCGGTACTCTCTGCCATGAATCGATGGCTTGTTCAATCAACTTCAAGGCGCCCAAGTATTCTCAAAAATAAATGAAGTTATGCATTGTTGTAGTTATATTTCTCTTTTTTTTTTGGCAATTATAACCTGCTATTACAATAAATGAATTATAGGATTTTCAAAAAGTGAGACTCACAAACAAATTTTGTAAAATCTTATCTATTCATATACTTTTTGTGTATATTTTTAGTACTTCTAATCCCCGAGAATGACATTGAAATAGTTTGCACTTCTTGTGTTAGGTCCATCTAATGGCTTTAGCAAACATAGATGTAATAAATTTCATAACACAAAACACAAATAATTGTGAGACAAAGTATCTAAAAAAATGAAAGTAACATTCAATGATGATACAGAAGCACACCTGACGTTTTAATTGGAGGTATAACCAGATAAATAGCCATAAAAAAAGAAGGCAACCTATTAATTGGAAGTACAGCCTGACGTTTTAATTGGAGGTATAATTAGATAACGTTTAGTGTAATTTTTTTCTATTTTTTTTCCTTCACAATTGCAACTTGTTATTTTTTAATAAGAATTTATAAAAATTTATATTTGTTTTAGATATTTGTTTAATATACAAATTATTTTTTACATTGTAATTTTTTTCTCTTTTTTTTTTTCACAATTGCAACTTGTTATTTTTTTAATAAGAATTTATATTTGTTTTAGATATTTTTTAATATATAAATTATTATTTTTAGATTTTTTATGAAAATAATTTAACAATCGCATCATTAATTATAGTGTGTGAGAGAAGTTGAAAATGATGTGGTAGTAGGAATTCAAGAAGTCAAAAAGGCTTGTGGGTTAAGAGAAATCAATAAATACTGAGATTTTTTTTTTAAATTAAAAAAATTAAAAAATTAAGATTGTGATATTGGAGCTCCCCAAGGCTTGTGGGTTAGAAACCCTATTTTTTTTTATATAATATATAGATTTAATAAGAATTTATATTTGTTTTAGATATTTTTTTAATATATAAATTATTTTTTTAGATTTTTTATAGAAATAATTTAACAATCGAATCATTAACCATAGCATATGGGAGAAGTTGAAAATGGTGTGGCAGTAGGTATAATGGTGTGGTAGTAGGTATGAAAGAAGTAAAAAGTACTTGTGGGTTGGGAGAAATTAATAAATGCCAATTTTTTTTTAAATAAAAAAATTAGAAAATTAAGCTTGGGATATTATAGCTCCCACAAGGCTTGTGAGTTAAAAATCCCCATTTTCCTTATATAAGAGAAGTAAATAAAGCTTATGGATTGGGAGAAATCAATAAATGTTAAGTTTTTTTTTTTTTTTTTTAAAATCAAAATTAAAAAATTAAGATTGGGATATTAGACATTCCATAAGGCCTGTGGATTAAAAAGTTCATTTTCCTCATATAACACATAGATGATAGGACTTTCGAAATGGGATGGCATCCATTCGAGGGTGTTCAAATTCGTTAGGTTTATGTAATATCATTTTAATAATTTGAATTGTTTATTTTATAATTTTTTTATGTATATCATTTATATAAAAAAATTAAATTAAATTGATATCATTTATGAAAATATTATATATTTTTTATTTTATAAAATCTTGAACAAAATTTATTTTACCATCTCGTGATTCAATAATAGACAAAGAGGCCCCACGTGATTTTGACCAATTCGCACTTTGCCTTCATGCCGTTATTGAAAGTTGACACTGAAGAACAAATAAAAGTCAAAATCAAGATTCAATGTTAAGACAAGCATGCCATTCACTTCATTTTCTTCCCCAACCATTAATGAAACTCAAACTCAAACCCTAACCCTAACCCAAACCCCCCCTCTTTATTTTATTAAAAATATAATTTTAATTTAATCATATTTTCATTAATAAAATGATCTCTAAATTCTAAAATTCAATTTATTTAATCTAATTATTTGCTCATTATATATTTCTAATTATTTAACTTTATATGTATTTAACAAGAAATGGTGTTGATTATGATGTGATTTTAGATAACTATAGATTTTGCAACTCTTTGTTTGTTTGTTTGTTTGTTGTTGTCGTCGTAATTTATTTATTTTATTTTATTTTATTTTCGGTGGTTTTGGTTCTTTCGGATTTATGAATTGGTTAGGAATATTTTGACATTACTTACTGCTTTAGTTTTTGGGGTACTTACCAATTAGTCCTATTCACTAGACTTATTTACCTACAGGTCCTAACTAATAAATTTAACACTATAAAAATAAGAGAGTGATAAATTTATCACTAAAAATTTATTCATAAAAACAAAGAGACTGATAAATTTATCACTATAAATTTATTCATAAAAAAAAAGACTGATAAATTTATCTTTATCACTTAATAAATTTATCAAATAGGACTTAATGGGTATTAAGTCTCCAAAGTAGGACCTATTGGGTAATAAATCTCTAAAATAGGACCTATTGGTAGTTTACCCTTAGTTTTTTGGGATTTTACAAAGATATGAATTGCAAATTTTTTTTATTATATATTTTTGTCAATGGGTATGAATTATGGGTTTTGAGATACTAAAGTATTTTAAAATTTCTGTGAATTCGATCAGTTGTTGGTAATGTATTTTCATCTTTCATTCTCAATTTGTCTTGTTAAATTTTTTTGTTACCCAAATCAACTTAGAAAGGCCTAAACATTTCAACATTTTTTTGTTTATTCAGTGAATTTCTATTTTACTAATTTATTTCTTGAGCTTAATTGATAGAAATGTACAAAAATGGGATTAATTCCCAAATTTTGTTTTCTCATTTTCTCTTAATTTCAGCTAAATTGGTTGATGCAAAGGTAGCTTTTACTGGGGTCTTATAATTCTAATCATAGTGCTTGTCTGGACCTCTGTTTTGCTAGCTTTTCTTGTTTTTATATCCATCTGACAAACTGAGGCCTCGTTTGGGAACCCTTATTTTTAGTCAAAAAGTTAAAAAGTCAAAAAGTTACTAAATTAGCCAAAAAGTCAACAACCCATACCAAAAAGTCAAAGATTCTCTTTTCTCTCTATTTTTTGCACATCTTTTCGTAAAAAGTCAAAAAGTCATCCCAAATATACTAGTTTTTTTTAGCTCATATTTTAGCCAAATAGCCAAAAAATTACTAAATTAACATGTTCCCAAACGGGGCCTGAGTGTTAAGTTAGAAATTATTTGTACAACAAGAGAGAGAGAAAAAAAAGGTAAGGGTAAATTACACTAACACCGCTGAGGTTTATATTTATTATAGTTCTCCTCTCATCTTTTGAAAATTACATTTCTCTCCCCGAGGTTTAAAGTTTTATTACAAATTCTCCTCCTCAGGAATTTAATTTTTTTAAATACCAATTTTAACCTCACTGGGTAAATTATATTAACACCCCTCACATTTTAGAAATTACAATCCCCTTCCTAAGGTTTAAAGTAACATTACTAATTGCCCCTTCGGTTAGTATTGGTTGGAAAAAAAATTCTTTGAAAAAAAAATTAATTGAAAAAAAAATTTGTTAGTGAAATTTTTAAATTTTTGTTTAAAAACTAACATAAACTCTTTTTTTGAATTTATGTTTTTTCTTAAATTTACAAATTGAGACAACAATTTATAAACCAAAAAAATTATCAAATAAGTTTTTATGACAATTTTTTAATTTTTGTAAATATAAATTAAAAACTGAAAACGAAATGGTTACCAAACAGGTCTCAGATAATAAAAATGTTGTAAAATTAACAAATAGTTAAATAAGTTACCAATGTAAGAAATGACTTATCAAAAGATTCTTAGGCCATACATGGTTTGATTTTTAGATTTTTTTTTTAAAAATAAAAATTAATTTGGTTAAGAAATAAAAAATAAAAAATATTATCATTTTAAGGGTAAAAAATAATTATAATTTTAACTTTTGGGCAAGTTATATATATAAGTATAGCTGTTTCAATTTAATTTATGAAAAATTATTTCTAACCACTCGAAAGATAAAAATTATATAAAAATGATAATTAATTTTTATTTTTTATTTCTTAGCCAAATTAATTTTGGAAGCTTTTTTGATAAATCCACTTTCTAAGAACTTTATTCCATCCAACCCATTTTTTTTTTGACTATTCCATTAGGTCCTATTTGAGATAAGAAGACCAAAATACCATTTTCATCTACTTATGTTCCATTTAGTTCACATTATTTTCTTATGTTTCAATAAGTCCTATGGGTGACATAATTACCAAAATACCCCTAATGTGAATGTTCACATTGTCAATGTGAATGTTCATATCGTCAATGTGTAGAGGCCCGGCCCATGTCGATCCTCGTGGGTGCCCAGAAAAATTCGAGTTGGGCCGGGGCAGGCCTGGCTCATTGACAATGTGAATATTCACATTGACTTTAACATTCACATTAATAGGAGTGTAAAATTGGCCCGCATCCCGTGGCAGCGCGAAACCCGCCTGCAGCCCATGGGTGGCCAGGGGCGGGCCCGGTCCGGCCTGTTGACAATGTGAATATTCACATTGACATATTAACATTCGCATTGATAAGAGTATAAATTGGCCCGTGGCCCATGGGCGGCCAAAAGCCCGTCCACGGCCCGGGACGGGTCCGGCCCGACCCGTTGATAATGTGAATATTCACATTGACATGTTAACATTCACATTGATAGGAGTGTAAAATTAGCCCGCGCCTCGTGGTTGCCCGAAACCCGCCCACGGTCCGTGGGCGGCTCGGGGCGGGCCCGGCCCGGCCTGTTGACATTGTGAATATTCACATTGACATGTTAACATTCACATTGATAAGAGTATAAAATTGGCCAACGGCCCAGGGCGGGCCCAACCCGACCCGTTGACAATGTGAATATTCACATTGACATGTTAACATTCACATTGATAGGAGTGTAAAATTAGCCCGCGCCTCGTGGTTGTCCGAAACCCGCCCACTGCCCGTGGGCGGCCCGGGGCGGGCCTGGTCATTTTTTTTTAATTCTTTCTACCAAAATTTTATTATTTTTCACAAAAAAAAGACACTAGGCCTCGGCGCGGGCCGGGCCTCGGACCGAGCCTTGAATAGGCCTTAATCGGGCTGATGGGCCGGGCCGGGCTCAAAGTGATGGCCCAGGCCCTAGCCTAGGGTCTCAGACTAGGCTTGAGCCTGGACCCAAACGAGCCTTTCTTGGGCCGAGTCGGGCCGGCCCACGGGCCAAAAAATTAGGCCCAGGCTCTGGTCTTGGCACAAGGGTATTCGGGCTTTGGACGGGCCGATGGTTCGAGCCTCTGGTCGGGCCGGTGGGCCTGGGTCTAGCCTTGAGCCAGTAGATTTGGACATAGATATGTCCTTGTATCCTGGAAGATGGCTATAAGCTACCTGCCATTCTTTGAATGCAGTACGAACATCATCTAGAAAAGCATCACTTTGGATGCCAAACTTATCCCACCAAACGAGAAACCAGTTTGGGAGATCGTTTTGTAAGACATCAGGAAGAACACGGAAAAACCAAGAATGGTTCCGCGGGGGATTCATGTAATAAAACGCCTGGGTAAAGGCATCAATGTAATCCCAATAACTGTAGCGAGACTCTTTATTACGGATCTCAAGGGTTCTGGTAACATGAGGATGCATGCCCCATGCAGTCATAGGCAGAATATTCTGTATAGTAGCTTTGCTGTAATTAATTGGACTATTGGCCCGAGTAGGGTCAGCCAAAGTATGCTGGAATTGAATCGACGTAAGTTCAGTAAGAATTTGCTCGAATATATATTTGTATTGATCAAAGTGCGGTAGGGAGTGTTGAGTGGTCAAATACCGCCTTTTACTTTCCCATGGATCTTTCATCCATTGAATGTCGGAATTCTCAATATAGAGAACAGTTTCCTCAGTAATAAAATTCTGAGTATATGTTACTGGAGATAGGAGGACATCTTTAGCCGATCGGCTAGATTCCCCTTTTTTACTGGAAGTGGCACCAAGGCCTGGAAATTCTGTATGGTAGGGGTTACCCCTACCGCGGCCCCTTCTGCCGGAGCCCCGGCCTCTATTCTGTATGAGAGTTATGCAAATATTCACGAGTTAGAAAGTCGGGTAGAGAATTATTTTCTCCCAATCTACTGTTCATTTTGTAATCCGCTTTGGAATCCCTTGGATTTGGAAGTGGGATTTCCAGTGCGATTTCCAGAATAAGGTTCCTCGTTTGAAAAGGGTTTTCCATTACAAATGGTGGAACAAGATGGATGATCCTAAGCCCCATCAAGAACTACTTCAGAAAATCAAGGGTCATACCCAAGCCTGCTGGGATGCTACTCCTAAACTCATCCCAGCTGCTCCAGTCCAGAATCCATTTGTGCAAATTCAAAATGAATTGCGACAGAAATTTCCAACACTTTCAGAATCAGAGTTAGTCATCAAGAGTATGGACTACATGAAGGAGCAGTTCCTTCAATCATTTTCTAAAGATGATTCCAGCATGAAGTCTGGCACCAGCCATGGCACTGCAGAAGAAGCCGCCCATACAGATCCGTATGAGGATGACAATGAGTTCACGGTTCTAGCCGGTGAGTCTCAGGATCCAGCTGAAGCCGAAGTCCAAGCCGACCCAAATTTTGCGACTTTTGGGACTCTCTCACCAGCCTAATTGCCGACAAAATGAGTCAAGATAAGGACGGAAAAGGCAAAGGAAAAAGGAGGAATGATGTGCCTCTTTGTCCCCCATTAATTCCAGCACCAGGTCAAGACAAACTACTTTCGGTGACAACTTTCCAGCTCCACAAGGCGACAAACTACTTTTGGCAAAAGAAGATGCCTTTGTCTGCCATATCCATCCAGCTGTCCCCTTGCCGACATTATTAAAGATTAGGGAATCCAAAGGAGATAAGGATGAACGACTCCAAGCCATCCAGGACACGCCACCTGTCTCGCTTATCTGTTCCTGTAACGACCCTCGTACTGCTTACCGAATAACCACTGAATTATATACTGATTATCGCTAAACTGAATTGATAATGACTGATAATCAAATTGATTGAAGTACCGGATAGACCGAATGAAATTGGAACTGAAACTAAATAAGTTATCTACTGAATTGCATATTGTATCTGTTGATTTATGTGATTATCTGTTTGAGTTTATATGTTTAAATTGCTAATTGAAGGCCTTATCGGCGGCCGATTGAGAAACCGTTTAGAGTTTTGTAATCAGTGTAATATTTGTGATTTGATGGTGTAATTATCTGAAAATCGATTAGGAATGATTAAACTGGATTAAAATAAGTTAATTGAAATGTTGGCCTTATTTACACTATTGCCATAGTTAGTGACCATTTGTTTATTGTTATTTGGGAGCCTTTTACACTTAGCAAACAATCTTCTCAGCCCCTTTATTCTTGTTTCAACCGACCAAAGAGGTGAGAGAGAGGAGAGCTAAGAGAGAAAATTGAATTCATCTTTGAATTGGTTTGTAGACTTGAAGGACTTGTAGGAAATTGGCAAAATTGAGCTCTTAAGCCTTGTAGTTGACACTCTAGGTAAGAGAATCCATCTTCTTCTTCTTGTCTTGAGCTTCATCTTGCATGTTCTAGGCTCCATTGTAGAATCAAGCCATGATTTAGTGTGAATAGGTTGATTCATGCTAGAATTCATGCATGCATGGTTGAATTGGTGATTTTTGAGTTGAATTCATGTTGGAATTGTACATGCATGTCTATGTTTAAACTTAAGTCCATGTTTTCATAATGTTTTGAAAGATTGGAGCTCAATAGAGCAAGATTTGAACCTTGATTTTGGTTTAAAATTCATGCATTACATGTTTACATATTGTTCTTAAAAATTGGGTTTGAATTGTATTTATTTGACTCACCTTTGGGGCTTGAATTCTCAAATTGACTTTTGAAACTTGTAGTACATTGAGTTTAAAGTGTTTTCCCAGATTTTGGGCCCAAGAGGTTGAGTTTTGGATGGTTGAATGCTTGGTTCGAACTTGGGAGACAAATCTGGAAATTCCAGATTTTGCTTCCTTGCTCGAGCGAAGGATTCCTCGCTCGAGCGAGCACCTTTGTTCAGGGATCCGCTCGAGCGAGCGAGCATCGAGCGTGGTATCGCGCGTAAAAATCGAGCATCCAGTACTTTTACTGTTCATGCAGCTCGCTCGAGCGAAGCATTTCTCGCTCGAGCGAAGCCTTTGATTTTGGAAGCTCGCTCGAGCGAAGGAAGGCTCGCTCGAGCGAAGCTCTTATTTTCAGCAACTTTTGAAAAATGCCTTCCAAGTGTATTTTTGCATCCTCATCTCATCCTAGGCATTCTTAGGCCTAGTTTAAGACATCTTAATGAGGATTTAGACATAGAACCACACCGAGGAAATTTAGGGATTTAATTATCATCCTTCCAACTGTAAACTTAGTGTGTGTTCTATTCTGTTAATTGTTTAGGGTTGGCTCTCGGGGACACGCTCTAGCTGCTAATAGCCCAATCTCTGTGAGTAACAGACTGTGTAAAGATATGTTCAAAATGGTTATCTTTTGAATACTGAACTGAAATGTTTATTGAACTGATATTGTTTATTGAATGAATGTATGTCCTGTATTTCGAATTGTATTGTGGCATCCTTAGCACCCATTGTTATTGACTGATACAGAGCTCTGTCGGTTTCCTCGTGGAATCATATTGTTATTGATTGATGGCCATCACTATTGTTGGGTCTGTTAAGGCCCGGTCCTTTTGGACCTATTGTTTATAGGCTAATGGATGTACCACATATGACTGATTGATTGAAATGCTGATTGATCGAAATACTGATTGATTGAAATATTGAAAGATTGAAATACTGCTAAATGAATTGATTTCATTACTGTAAGGACATTCATTCATAACCCCTTTACACATTATGTTATTCACTGGGCTTTAGCTTACTGTTTATATATATATGTAGGTTCTCAGGAGCCCGACCGGAGCTAGGAGCGTGGGATTGGTCCCCAGTTTTGTCAAGCCAGCCTATGTGCCTCATTGCGAGGTTCCGTGTTGCCATGCTATGGCTTTGGGGTCTTTTGTATTTCCCCTGACTGTCTCACTGTTTTGTACTGTTGTGGGACTATTGTATAGACTGTTACTGTTTACTGTACTGTCCTAGGGGTTAAGTCCCTGTTTTCACCGACTGTTATGGATATGTATATAAATGTATGCCGTATTGTACTGTGCTGTTTTATGTACATGTGAATGAAAAACTTTTTGGCATACAGATTGTCACAGCTCATTGGACACTATTCATTTATTGTTTTGGCTTCCGCCAGGCCCTGAACTCTGTTATATTGTATGATTGTTAAGCAGGCCTTTGGTAATCACGGATTACTGGCCAGTTACGGTGCTAAACCCATAGGGCCGGGTTTGGGTCGTGACAGTTCCCTTTACTTTTAGTTTTCTATTTAAAGGGCAACCTCACCCTTGTTGAGGCAGAACGAAAATTTTAAGTTTTTCAGTTTTATAAGTCTGTACTCTCTCCCTCTCTTCTTTTTCAGTGTGTTTCTCTTTCCACCATTGAAGTATAATAATAAAAGTTTGGTGTGCTGATTGTAAGTATTCCTCTCTGTATATATTTCCGTTTATGTATGCCTGTTAATGAACTTGCTATATTAAATGCATTATTAGATTATCATATTGAAAGAAAAAATAATCTTTTAAATTATATTTCTATTTTCCCAAATGATCCTTGGACTCTTCAGCAAATAGAAGAGTCTAAGCAATATATAATTAGAATCCAGAATCAGATACAAGAGCAAATAGTGCTCTTAGCGTCGGCCGTCAGGCCTCCCCCTCCAGCACAGTAGACTATGAGACCATATATGGCTAATTAAGATAAAATAAAATAAAACTATAATCAATAATATTCCTGGTTCAGTGCTTAATAATGGGTAGAACAGTTTTAGGGTTAGTGGAACGTCACCCAAGTCGCGTACAGTCAGTCCATTAGCAGCGATTGCGGTTAGGACCTTTGACTTAGTAAACCGTTGACAGACGTGCTAGCTTTTACTTGTGTCAAGTACCGTTGTTGGTATCAGAGCCATGTTTACTGTTCATTATAGTTTAATTTTATTCTACCTTAATTATACGTATATGGTCACCATACATCCATGTCTACAGCTCCTCCTTCAGAAGAAAATACAATAGCCAATACCATGGCCAATATAGAAGCCTCTACATCAGAGGCCAGAGAACTCGTCGCTTATCAAGATGTCAACAAGGCACTTGATGAATGGACAATTCCGAAAGTCAAACCAGATACCATCTATAAGATAGGTATGTTAGATTTTTCCAGTAAAAGAATTATAAAAACCTTTGAGCATGCTGCTTCCATACAGAACAATGATGAGCTTTTATATCTGCTCAACCTACAGGATTTATACCCTTTCTTTAAAAATTATAAATATGTCCACATAGGACTTGTCCAGATAGCTTTTAAACCCTTAACACTTTTGGGTCAAAATACCAGTATCCAGTGTACACCACGAGACGGTAGGTGTACTAATTGGCGAGCTTCGCTCATGGGAGCCATAGAAACAAGTCTTGCACATGGTCCAGTATATTTTGACATTTATCCAAACCTAAGTGTCGCCCTTTCTGACCAGAATTTATCCAGAGTTTTAGAACTTAGGATCTTATCTCATGGTTATGAGTATCTGCCAGGGTCACCACCTTTTGCAGTAATTTCCAGAATTTATTTGAAGGTTTTAACAACGTTAAATCCTTACATCAAAAAGACAAATGACAGAGGTCACACAGTATTAATAGATACAAACCTTTATAGCAGCCAAGTGGCTATTCCCAAATTAATTGAATAGGAAAAAATTAAATTTCCAGAAAGATGGCAAATCACTAATCCTGTTCCAGCCAAGCCAATTGTCCAGCATAATATAGATGAAATCATCCAGACCGAAGGTGGTAATGTTTACCTTCGATTCCAGAAACCACAAAGACAGCTTTCGAGAAGCATGTCTTCTGCTAGTATTAGATCTGGTCCCTCTTTTAGGGAAAATTATAGAGTGGACTTTCCAGAATCATCCAGACATTCTACAGCAGAACCTCTAGAGTCTATCATACAAGGTATGCCTTCTAGACCTCCTAGTAATCCTGACCAAGTCTCAGATCCTATGGATCCTAAAATCCAGGGTTTACAATTTTCCAGAAATAGAATCCCACATGGAGTTTATGAACCTAGGGAACCCAGAGAATCCAGTAGCAAAGGACCCTACAGTCCTACTGCAAGTGACATGAATTTTGAAGTTTAATGGATTTTAGTCCCGGCAGTGAAAACCGAAAAATCCTTAATCATGATTTTTATCAGGAACAGTATGCAAAATTCAGAAAATGGTATTTTGCCAATCATAATTCAGAACAATTACAGGAATTTAAAATCCAGTATTATAAATATTTGGAAGAACATCAAAAACTTCAACCTTTTCCATTATGGTTTATGGAAAATGGTAATATTCAGAATTCTCAAATTAATGTTTTAGAAAATATTCAGAAACAATGGGTGACTAAAGATGGTAATATTATCACCTCTATTCATCCTCCTGCAAAGTCTTTGGAATTACTTCCAAGTGACTCTACAACTCAACCCTTAGTTATTACTGCTTTTGTAGAACCCCCTGCAAAAAGCAATAATGCCGTGACAGTAAAGGAAATTATTCCTATAATGAAACAAAATAATTATACTAACCTTTTCTGTCAAACGATAGGTAAACAATTAAATAGGATTGAAGAAACTGTTGTTCATATAAAAGATACATGTCATCTTCAACCTAAAACTCCAGACATCCAACCAGTAGCTATTAAGCCTACACCTCCAGTTACAAACTTTCATCTTAAAGCAAAGAAAGATATACAAAATTTATGGATACTCTTATAAATAAGATTAGAAATCTTAAAATAGGAGAATCTTCCCAACAAGTTAATATGCTATCCAGAAATCATATTCAGGAAATAAATGAAAATTATCAGAATTTGGATCTTTCCCAAATATCTGAAATTCAAGCTAATTTCCAAAATGAACCCTCTTCCATAAATAAAGTTCATTATGGAAAACATATGAATCAACAAGCTTTTCTACCACCCAGTAGGCATTATTATTCTCGACCTACACCTATGGATATTCTTTACGAAGAAGATTTCCTCTTACAACAGAAATCTTACCACAGTAAAACCATTTACGAATGGAATATTGATGGTTTTACAAAATATCAAATTTTTGAAGTCTACCAACATATGCTCATGTTTGCTACTGTTTGCAAACAAAATGAAAATACTGATCATCAAGTACCTCGCTTTATTGTCAGTGGCTTTTCAGGCATACTTAAAGGATGGTGGGATAATATCCTCACCACAACTCAATGTGCTGAAATTTTAAGATCTACACGAATTAAAATAGATCCAGACACCCTTGCAGAAACTATTGAACAAGATGTTCTTTATACCCTGGTAAATAGTATCATCCTCCATTTTGTAGGAAATGTTTCAGGCATTGAAGATCGTAATAGGAAACTATTACAGAATCTAAGATGTCCATCTTTATCTCATTTTAGATGGTATAAAGATGTTTTTCTGCTAAAAGTGCATCGTAAATCTGATGCTAATTCCGACCATTGGAAAGCTAAATTCATTGATGGTCTTCCTACTCTTTTTGCTGAAAGAGTAAGAAAGAAATTGAGAGATCGTCATAATGAATTATCTATTCAGTACAGCCGATATACCTATGGCCAACTCGTAGGTATTATTACTAATGAAGGTCTTGCACTATGCAATGATCTTAAATTACAGCAACAGATGAAACATCAACATCTTACTGGAAGAAGAGAGTTAGATGAATTTTGTGAACAATTTGCCTATCCTGATAAGATCCAGTATCCTCACAAACAGAAAAGACATAAAAGCTCTAAACCTTTTAAGTCTTATTCCAAGAAATCCAGAAAATATAAATATCCTAAATCACAAGTTCAGCAACAAACCCCTTCCAAGGGTAAACAAAAATATTCCAGGAAAAAATCATCTAAATCCACAATTAAATGTTATAAGTGTGGACAGATAGGTCATTATGCTAATCGTTGTAAATCAAAAATACAACAAAAGCTTAATGAACTATCTTTAGATAATGATATCCAGCAGCAGATTCTCAGAATGCTTTCTGATGAATCAGACATCTCATCTGATGATGAAGATGAACTTGCAGCAATTTATTCTACTGATAGTGATTCTGACTCAGATCACTCTCCAGACCAATGTGATTGTAAAAATCAAATAAATCAAATTTTTGATGAAGTCAACTATTGGAGAACCATAGTTGAAATAAATGGACTTGATATTGGAGGACCCAGTATCAATGTTCTTACCGAAGAAGAGCAAAAAATGATTAATATTGCTGATAACATTCCTAATCCAGAAGTAAAATTAAAATTTTTAGAATTATGTTTACAGCAAAAGAAAAAGGAAGAAATTCTTCCTCCTTAACATTACAGTATGAAAGAGGTCTTCCAGCGACTACAGCCAGTCTCTGAAGAAAAACCTCTTACTATCCAGGAATTAAGAATGGAAGTAAATGCTTTAAAAGTTGAAATAAAACATTTACAGACTTCCAATATTGCTATTAATTCTGAAATTAAAAAGATTAATAGTAAACTTCAGAATAAAGAAAAAACTAATGGATTTACTTCTGAATCCATTCCAGAACCAAAAGAGCCTGATTATCTCATGCTCATGAATTTAGTAACTTTTCAAAAATGGTATATCAGCATAACTTTCATGATAAAACCAGATTTCATCATAAGAGATGCCATTGCTCTTGTTGATAGTGGTGCTGATATGAATTGTATTCAGGAAGGATTAATTCCTACTAAATACTTTCATAAAACAATGCAATCACTTACAAGTGCAAGTGGTAATTCGTTATATATCCAGTATAAGCTTCCAGAAGTTTTAATTTGCAACCAAGGATTATGTCTTCCAACTTCTTTTGTTCTTATTAAGAACATGTCTCAAGCCATAATCCTAGGAACTCATTTTCTGTGTTTACTCATGCCAATCACTAAAATTGACTCTATTGGCATACACACAACCCTAAAAAAGATCTTCTAGATCGACTCTAGGATGCAGTCATATTTTCAAAATTTGACATGAAATCAGGATATTGGCAAGTCCAAATCGCTGAACAAGATAGATACAAAACTGCTTTTACAGTACCCTTTGGGCATTTTGAATGGAATGTTATGCCATTTGGTTTGAAAAATGAAGCCCGCCCACGGCCCGGGACGGGTCCGGCCGCGCCCATTGACAATGTGAATATTCACATTGACATATTAACATTCACATTGATAGGAGTGTAAAATTAGCCCGTGCCTCGTGGTTGCCCAAAACCCGCCCCACGGCCCGTGGGTGGCTCGGGGCGGGCCCGCGCCGCCTGTTGACAATATGAATATTCACATTGACATGTTAACATTCACATTGATAACAGTATAAAATTGGCCAGCAGCCCAGGGCGGGCCCCAGCCCGACCCGTTGACAATGTGAATATTCACATTGACATGTTAACATTCACATTGATAGGAGTGTAAAATTAGCCCGTGCCTCGTGATTGCCCGAACCCCGCCCACTGCCCTAGTGGGCGGCCCGGGGCGGGCCTGGTCATTTTTTTTTAATTCTTTTTAATTTTTTCTACCAAAATTTCATTATTTTTTATAAAAAAAGACACTAGGCCTCGGCGCGGGCCGGGCCTCGGACCGAGCCTTGAATGGCCTTAATCGGGCCCATGGGCCGGGCCGGGCTCAAAGTGATAGCCCAGGCCCTAGCCTAGGGTCTCAGACTAGGCTCAAGCTTGGGCCCAAACGAGCCTTTCCTGGGCCGGGTCGGGCAGCCCACGGGCCAAAAAATTAGACCCAGGCTCTAGCCTTGGCACAAGGGTATTCGGGCTTTGGACGGGCCGATGGTTTGAGCCTCTGGTCGGGGCCGGTGGGCCTAGGTCTAGCCTGGAGCTTAGGTCGGGCTTGGGCGGGCCTGGCCATTTTTTTTAATTTTTTCTACCAAAATTTTATTATTTTCCACAAAAAAATACATTGCGCCTCGGGCGGGCTAGCCCTCGGACCAAGCCTTGAATGGGCCTTAAGCGGGCCGATGGGCCGGGCCGGGCTTCAAAGTGATGACCTAGGCCCTAACCTAGGGTCTCGGACATGCTCAGGCCCGGACCAAAACGAGCCTACCCCGGGCCGTAGGCGGGCTTCGGGCAGCCCACGGGCCGTGGGCCAACTCTACATTCCTATCAATGTGCATTTTAACATGTCAATCTGAATATTCACATTGTCAATGGGCTGGGCCAGGCCTATCCCGGGCCGAGGGCCAGCTTCGGGCAGCGGACAAATTTTACACTCCTATCAATGTTAATGTTAACATGTCAATGTGAATATTCACATTGTCACGGGTCGGGCCAAGCCCGCATCGGGCTGCGGGCCAATTTTACACTCTTATTAATGTGAATGTTAACATGTCAATGTGAATATTCACATTGTCAACGGGCTGGGGTCGGGCCCGCCCTGGGCCGCTGGCCAGTTTTATACTCTTGTCAATGTGAATGTTAACATGTCAATGTGAATATTCACATTGTCAACAGGTCGGGCCGGGCCCGCCCCGGGACGCCCATGGGCCGTGGGCGGGTTTCGGGCAGCCACGAGGCGCGGGCTAATTTTACACTCCTATCAATGTGAATGTTAACATGTCAATGTAAATATTCACATTATCAACGGGCCGGGCCGGGCCCGCCCCGGGCGGCGGGCAGGCTTTTGGTCGCCCATGGGCCGCGGGCCAATTTTATACTCTTATCAATGTGAATGTTAACATGTTAATGTGAATATTCACATTGTCAACAGGCCAAGCCAAGCCGTCCCGGGCCGCCCCATGGACCGTGGGCGGGTTTCGGGCAACCGCGAGGCGCGGGCTAATTTACACTCCTATCAATGTGAATGTTAACATGTCAATGTGAATATTCATATTGTTAACGGGCCGGGTCGGGCCTGCCCTGGGCCGCTGGCCAATTTTATACTCTTATTAATGTGAATGTTAACATGTCAATGTGAATATTCACCTTATCAATGGACCCGGTCGAGCCCGCCCTGGGCCGCTGGCCAATTTTATACTCTTATCAACGTGAATGTTAACATGTCAATGTGAATATTCACATTGCTAACAGGTCGGGCCGCCCATGGGCCGTGGGCGGGTTTCGGGCAGCCACGAGGCGCGGGCTAATTTTACATTCCTATCAATGTGAATGTTAACATGTCAATGTGAATATTCACATTGTCAACGGGCCGGGCTGAGCCCGCCCCGGGCGACGGGCGAGCTTTTGGCCAGCCATGGCCGCGGACCAATTTTATACTCTTATCAATGTGAATGTTAACGTGTCAATGTGAATATTCACATTGTCAACGAGCCGGACCGGGCTCGCCCCGGGCCGCCCATGGGCCGCGGACGGGTATTCGCACCGCCACGAGACGCGGGTCAATTTTACACTCTTATTAATGTGAATGTTAACATGTCAATGTGAATGTTCACATTGTCAACGGGCCGGGCCCGCCCCGGCTAGCAGGCGGGTTTCGGACAGCCCACGGGCCAATTTTACATTCCTACCAATGTGAA
>CM069916.1:46341273-46503446 GCA_036172215.1 Camellia granthamiana | reverse complement strand
GTTTTACGTTACTTTCTGTAATTATAATGTTCTAAAGTGATGTTTGGAAGTTGCCTTAGAATAATGAATCAGTTAACATATAAAGCATGATGCTTTTTGGTTATTTTCTGATGTTGTCTCTTAGTCAGAATTAGGGACCAAAAAAGTGAAGGCTAAGGATAATGCTACATGTTACTTTAATGAATACACTGTTTTTTCATTCTCTTAGTTGGACATCCTAAATCATTTGAAGAAGCAGGTCATATCTACTTCTAGAAATCACACAAGCATTTGAAGGTGGTTGGAAGTAATTTAACTAGAATGTAGATCTCCATATGAATGCATTAATGCATTGTTCTATTGTACCTAAGACTTAATTGGAAGTAATGTATTTATGAAGCTACTCTCAAATTCAGCCTAGGAAATTATACATGTCTACTTTCAGCAAAGGGTTCAATTCTTGAGCAGCTCTTAGTAGATGATGAACTAAATAAAGCTTACATATTGGGATCCTCTGCTTCAAATTCTGTAATTTGATGCTCACTTAATAAAGGGTGCATTTTATGTTTGTTATTTATTTATTTTTCTTTTAAATTGGTTTTCATTTTATCAAAATTTTAATTTTCTTTGTTTCTTGACTAGGTTCGGGGGATTGGTGTGACCACTGGAAACAATGTGTCTACTTTTCCCCAGGAAAAGGTCTGTCCATATCCAAAGATGAAGAGCTTCACTTACATGCTATCCATACTGATATCAGCATCTCATATGAATTTGAGACTCAAGCCGAGGGAACAGAGATTGAGCAGTATGATGAATTTGCTCGAGACGATCAGCTCATTCTATCACCAGAAGGAGTTGCAATTTATGGAGATAGCAATTGGAGATATTCCTTGTTAGAAGCTGTTAAAAAGGCTGTAAGATCTCTCTCTCTCTCTGACACAGAGAGATATGCATTAGCACCATCAAACTTGAACAGTCCTCAATGCGCAAACACACCCCCCCCCCCCCCCCCCCCCCCAAAAAAAAAAAAAAAAAAAAACAACAACAACAACAAAAGATAAAATCTCAATTAAGATTAAAATAAAAATAAAAAATTTGAATTCTACAATGGTTTTTTCCCCCAGCCATGCAGAAATGTTCTGCTCTTGGAGCAGTGAACAGTGAATAGAATTACTTCCATTTTTTTTCATCTACTTCTCTAATATCAAATTACTTTGTGAAACTCGGCAATGAATGAGGAATGAATATGGTTCATGATACATTCTGATTTCACCTTTGAAGATAATTTTCACCCCATGCTTGCATACATTTATATTCTCTCCTCTGTCTAATTTTTCTTCTCTGGTACTGATGTATGTGGATATCAAGGGTAGAGTTACTACATTCATCTTCTACTTTCATACATATTATACTTTAGAAAGTGTTTGTTAAGATTTTGTAGAAAGGCCTCTCTCTGAGTTTACATCACTTCCAATAAAATAGAAAGCCACAAGGGCACACCATATCTAAAGATATTGAGACCCTGTTAAAATCCCTAAACTGGCTACCATCTATCAATAATTCCTATATTTCTAACTTATGTGTAGCTTCTGGGTGCTCAGATTGGTCTAATAACAAGCTCTTGGAAAGTAGAAACTCTCTCTATCGACATACATCTTTTATCATATACACTGAATCTGAGATTGTTACTGGATTCCTCATGAATACAATACTCCATTGTTTATATTGCATTACTTTTTCATTTTTAACATCCGAGGATCGTTAATTTTAGTTGGTTTGCTTGCAGTTGCAGGGAAAAATTTCCCCATTATGCCTTGTTGCAGATGATAGTGTTTTCTTAACAATTGCCATTGCTCATCTCTCCAAAACATCACATGTAATCTCTTTGTTTCCGGTGCTTCGAGAAAAGGGTGCCAAATATTTACAAGCAGTTGCCGTTGCAAATGGTTACTCAATGGATCGAGTTGAAGTTCTTGAGAAAAGGAAAAATAAGTTGACCATGCATGATACTCATCAGAAAAAGGTCATTTCCTCCACTTCAGCTTGTATGTCAAGCCTGATGTTTATACTTCTAGTTTTTATGAAGTTTCCCTCCAAAATGTTACAGTGTTTGTCTCCTAGTCAAACATGATGTGAATTGCCAAATTATCAATAGTTAATTTCCTCCTTTTCTTTGTTTATTTTAAGTAACTTCTATTACTATAAGCTGCTGCAGACCAATTATGAAATTGAATGTAAACACTGGGGGTATTTCACTTTCTATCTGCAGGTTGAGCTCTTGGTTGGTGAACCGTTTTATTATGGAAATGATAGCATGCTTCCATGGCAAAACCTGCGGTTTTGGTAAATAATACTACTTTAATTTGTATTTGTACGATATGCCTTGATTTGAGCATCAAATAGTGTGTCTGAACTAGGAAATATTGCATTCAGTTTTGTCTCAGATTGAAATGCTTAGTTTTGTAAGAATATCACTTGCAATGATCATTCTGGATGTATTAATGCCTGAAAATGAATTAAAGTCCCACTATAAGGTGTTGGAAGTTTACTCAACTCTTATTCTTAATTCAAAATTTTCGTAGGCTAACTTATTGGGATGTTATTCTAACTATTTCTTCATCAGTGACGCTTAATATCTTTTTTACCAAAGGTTTTGAATATGTTCCATGCCTACTTAAATTAGGTAGATTTGGATTTGAAGTATGAGGGGTGGAATTTTTTATGAGGATACTTTTAACAATGAAGAAGCATTGGCAGGTGCAAAAAACTGATGAATGCATGGGCCATAACTTATTGTTTATAAGAAGACATAAAACATTATACAATTTTTTTCATTTTTATAGTAGGGTGCTAAGTGACTTGTGTATGATCTAAGAAGCACAGACACTTCTAAGAAGGTGACGTATCCGTGTCATGTCTATGTCAGACACTGACATTCTTTGGACACTCTTAGCACACGTGTCCGACACTCTTCAAAGCGTGTCCTATTTTTTAAATTTTTTAAAGACCTGGACACTCTTTGGACACTTGGAGGACACGCATGTCAATCGCTTAAACACATGTGTCTATCGATTTGACACATATGAAACTAATTATAAGTTTGAACAAAACAACTTAAGATACAATAATAAAACAAAAATCATATAAATTTATAGGAATTAATGTCATATTACATTTTTTATTATCTTTGAATGATATATTCATATATATAACATATAATAAATATATAAAATTATATATTTCATGTGTGTCCCCCACATGTCATGTCTTGCATTTTTTAAAAATTAACGTGTCGGCGTGTCCGTGTCGTGTCGCGTGTCCGTGTCCATGCTTCTTAGTGTATGATTGAATTGAGATTTCTTTATAATTATTTGCAAATAGGTGTGGAATGAATCTATTTATCCAATCAATATATCATTTTCTTAGATGGTCATATTAGTTTGCAAGGTCTACATGGAGAGTGAGTGCCTTTTAAGTACTGAATTTTATGGCACTTACTATTTGCCATGGCTGCATGTATAGTCACATTTTTTAACTTGAAAGTTTTCTGGAGTATAATTAGAACATGTCTATGTAAACTTAAGTTGAATATTACTCGGAGATTATCCTTTCAATTCGACATAGTTGTAACATAAATGATCTTAAAGGCATTATCTAAACATCATATAGAGGTGTGTAGATGCACCTACACATAGATAATGACTTATATAACCATGTTCTTTTTAAAAGGTCTACTGAAATGAAATCCACTCTGTATAATTTACCTAAATTGTTTTTTGTCACTTTGAAATGGACCTAAGGAAGGAACGGACTACACTTGATCCGGTCCTGTCTAATGATGCACTGATAATGCCTTGTAAAGGTATACTGAAGGCTTGTGCAATGTCTCTTCCTGTAAGTATCATCTCTTTTACCTTGAACCAAGTATGTGATTGTGTGGTAGAGGTTTACTTAAAACTTTTTGTCTAGGATCTTTGGAGAAGTCGTCGCTGTTTAACAAAAATTGAAGGTTTTGATCATTCTGTAGTAAATGCCACCTTAGGGGCATGTGGTGATTTACCCGCATCCCAAGAGAGCCCTTGTTTTCCCTTTTTTGTTTGGCAGTGTGGGGAGAATAAGGTAATCAATTTGTGTAATGGAAAGTACTTTTTATTTGAGAATATAATGGTATTACATTTTGATATTAAATGCAATTTGAGTTCAAATCATTTCAGGTGCTCAGCGAGATATCTACAGTCATGGAGTTTGATTTCTCAAAACCCATTAGTCCTTGTTTTGGGAAAGTCCAGGTATTGAATTATCCCTGCTTTTGAATGTGCTTGTGTAAAACTGGTCCTGCACCAGGATCTGCAATACCTGAACCAGGTATCAAATGTATACTTACAAAGAAATTTGTCTAGGTTGAATTTACGGAGCCTGGGATATGCCATGGTTTTGTGCTCTGGATTGATTGGGTGATGGACGTTGATAACTCCATTGTGCTTTCAACAGGACCCGGTATGCTTGAGTTTTGCGCTAGAGTGAAATACTGGAAAGTTGGTATCTATTTTTGCTGTTTGTCACACTTAATTATACCATCTTTATGCTTTAAAACTATTGAACTCGCCTACTTAACAAAAAAGGGGGAAACTGGAAGTTCCTCGTTTACAACAGACTCTTGAAATAATGCATGAAACTTTCTCGGGCTTTTTCTTATCTTACATGTGTGTTCAGATAAAAGATACTGGAAGCAAGGAATTAAGCTGTTGGCCAAGCCAGTCACAGTTGGAATCCATGGATCGAGTAGAGGTAACATTTCAGCGGAAATTGAGGCGTCCTTCAACCCGTCAAACGGTGAAATTGATATCAAATATGCTTTCACATAATTCTAGAGTTGCATTAACTGAGCCTCTCTTCGTGTATTCTCTCAATTGAACTGCTGGTGCTCAATCATTTATTCCCACTGTATCTTTGGGTACATTAGTTACAAATTTTATGGAATCGTGTAATGACGGATTTCAGGATTCAATTTTTCCTACACTGTTCAATCTTTTCTAATGGGTTTTGGAGCACCATATACAGACTAGGAAGCAGTTCTATTGGATGGCTGTACAATAATTCTGTATATCAAATATATAATTTCTTTCGTGGATTTTTGAGGTGAGATATTTGATCGTTTTGAGTTACAAAACATGATTTCATCTCCATTTTTCAGTTCATCAATTTTGCTGATAAGCCCAACATTCTTAGCAGAAAAAATGGAGTAAAAATTAGTGGAGTATAGCATGCTCCAAGTGCACCTAATAATTTTTACACAATGGTCTCTAAATTATACAATTAATTTTATTTTTATTTATAATCTTTAATTTGTATCAATTGCATCTCTAATTTTTACACATTTATCTAATGTAGTCATTTTTTTAAATTGTTGTCTAAAGAATAGGGGAACAATATTTATATCAATCTCACATCAAACACCAAAGGACTTTAAAAGGACATATGAACGCATCCGAATATTTGTTGGGATTGTGAGACACCAGAAATCAATCACACACAATAACACAAGAATATTTACGTGGTTCGACAATTGCCTACGCCCACGGAGAGTTATCCACTATAGAATTTCCCGGAGGGAGTTTACACACTCACACCTCACTCTCTCACTATAACACTCTCACTTGTTGCTTCTCACAATCTTCTCTCAGATTACATGCACTGCAATCTATCTCAAACCCCTCCTCCTCCTCACATCAATTTATACACAATTGAGGGAGGAGCTTATTAGTTGCCACCAACCTCTTCCACTAGTGAGTGGGTGGAAGAGTGGGAGAGCCATCTTCAGATAATGGAGAAAGTGGACTAAGTGGGAATTCCATTTGGGCAGTGGAGCTAACAATTCTCCCCCTCCACGCCCATGTGGATAAACTGACTTCTCACTTGAAGTCCATCCCGGCAATGTCATTGCAGATTTCGAGTTTGTTTCTCGATACCACCTTTGTAAGTATGTCAACTGGATTCTTATCTGTATGGATCTGAATCAGTTCCAATAACTGCTTTTCCATCACTTCGCGTATCCAATGATATTGAATATCAATGTGCTTTGTGCGAGAATGGTACATCGAATTCTTGCTCATGTCGATAGCACTTTGGCTATCACAATGTACCGTGAACTTATCTTACTTTAATCCCAACTCTTAGAGAAATCGCTGCAACCACAACATCTCTTTCCCAGCTTCCGCTGCGGCAATATATTCTGCCTCGGTTGTGGATAAAGCAACACACTTTTGCAACTTGGACCGCCAAGACACAACTCCCCCTGCGAAAGTGAACAGAAATCCTGATGTAGATTTTCTACCATCAAGATCTCCCGCCATATCTGAATCCGTATAGCCTTCCAAGACTGGTTTAGCATCTCTAAAGTACAAACACATTTTTGTCGTACCCTTGAGGTACCTCAGAATCCACTTGACTGCTTCCCAATGCTCTTTTCCTGGATTGAAAAGGAATCTGCTTACTACTCCAACAACATGAGCAATATCTAGTCGGATAGACACCATTGCGTACATCAAACTCCCTACGGCAGATGAGTAGGGAATAGTGTAATAACCCCGACCTCCGATTAATGCTAATCCATGATTAGTTATGCCTAACAGTAATTTAGAAGGAATCCGGAATTAATTTGCATATGCATTGCATTATCTTTGCGTTTCTATCTGTTTGCCATAAAATGATCTGTTCATGTTTAGACTTTGAACTACGAATTGAAAGCCTTATCGGCGCCCCGATTCCGAAATTGATTAGTGTTATGTATTAATTAGAATTTATGTAATTTTATGATAGATTTAATTTAAATTTGATTTGGTATGATTAAATAAAGTTAAATTACATCAACTTGAATTAATTGCATCATTAATAGATTTTATATCTTTTTGCATCATTCCTTCATTCTTTCTTAGACCAATTCGAGAGAGAGAGGGAGAGTAGGAGAATTTGAGTTCAACAAGAGATTTAGCTTGGGGACTTGGAAGAAATTAAAGAAGAATTGCATATTTGAGCTCCTACACCTAGAATTCAAGACCTAAGGTAGAGATTTCATCCCCTTGAACTTGAATTTGAATTGTTTTTTTCATGGTTCATGGTTAATTAGTGTCTAAAGCTAGGAATTGGGTTAAAATGTTGAATTGAGGATTAATTCATGTATGCATGCATGTTTCATAGCATTTTGAAGGATGAGTTTCAAAAATTTCCTAATGCATGTGTTGATTTCATTCTAATTTTGGAAACACAATGAGTTTCATGTTGTTTGATAGCATTTGATCATGTTTTGGAGAGCCTTAGCTCAAAAATGCACATGCATGTCATGTTCTGGATCATCTACAAAGTTTAAGTTGAGTTTGTGCATAATTGGTTTGCTCTTGGGCCATGATTTCTTGAAGTGATGCTTTTAACATGTTGTTTTGTGGGTTACCAAGTGTTTTCCAAAGTTTTGGCCTTGAAAAATGAGTTTTGGATGGTTAAAGGTTGAGTTTCATGCTTGGAGGTCAATCTGGATTTTCCAGAAATTTGACCCACGCTCAAGCGGGGACTTTCACGCTCGAGCGTGAAGCCTGAGTACATGCACTTTCGCTCGAGCGTGAAATGCATATACCCAGAAGTTTGTGTGTTTTGCAGTCCGCTCGAGTGGGGGAAGCCACGCTCGAGCGAAGGTTTGTGTCACACGCTCGAGCGAGGGTCGAGCATCCGTCGAGCGTGAATTTCATGCATCCAGCACTTTTTCATAAGTTTGCAGTCCGCTCAAGCGGGGAAGTCCACACTCGAGCGGAGCTTTATTGTCTGCATGTCTGCTCGAGCGGGGAAAGCCACACTCGAGCGTAGACCTTATCTTCAGCAAAATTTGAGAAATGGTTTTCAATGAATTTTTGTATCTTCATTCCATCCTAGGCATTCCTAGGCCATGTTTAAGACCCCATAATGAGGATAAGAGATTAGAAACACATTAAGAGCCCACGAAGTAAGTTTTGTACAATTAGAACGTGTGTTTCAAGTGTGTATCTGTTATGTGTTGTGTAGGTCGCGTGCCACGTACCGTTTGACCAAGTTTACTCCGTCTGTCTGTCTCAAGGCCCACTATGAGTAATAACTCTGTAAAGTTATGTTTAACTTAAGTATTTTCTTACTGGTATGGTATGATCTGTTTTCTGAAATGCTATCTCACGAATTATGAATGAATGTCTAATTTTCTGAGAAGTATTTGTGACACCCTTAGTTCACATGGCCCTCGCCCGGGGGTAACAATACCGCGGCCAATCTGCACGTGGCCCTTGCCTGGGGGTAACAATACCATGGCTACTTGCACGCAAGATATGGACCTTTATGGTCGTTGGTACCAACTATGCATGTGGGTCTCTGGACCAAATTGATCTAATAGCTAACGGGTGTACCACGTATGATCTTATGCAAAATCTGAATATGAACATGAGTGTGCATCTAAATCTATTTCTGTTTTGAAGTCTAAATATGTTCTGATTTAAATACTGGATCCTAACTTGTGCTGGACATCATTCATAAAACCCCTTTACCCTGTTATTATTCACTGGGCTTCCGCTCACAGTTTATATTATGTATGTAGGTGAGCCGGCGGGCGACCAAGGCCAGAGTTGACGGCCTTCTGTTCTGTTTTTGTCAGCCAACCGTTGTGCCTCCCGAGGAGGTTCCGATTGAAGTCTCATTATATGGCCGTTTTTGTATTCATGCTAGTCTCTATGACTGTTTTGTAAAGTCAGGTCTTGAGATGTGCACTTCTGTAAATACTTTGTAAATAGTGGCGTCCTTTGACTGGCATGCTTATGTATATATATAAGTTTTGAAATGTTCTGTCTCATGTACGTTATCACAGCTCATTGGACCTTGTCTATTTTGTATTATTGCTTCCGCAGCCCCTTATTATTTGCTAATCTGTTCAGAAGCCTTTGGTAATCCACGGATTATTAGCCGGTTACGGTGCTAAACCTACAGGGGCGGGTTTAGGTCGTGACAAATAGCCTCCATCTCTTCTCTTTCTTTAGTAGAGGAGGGACAAGAACTCTTGCTCAGCTTGAAATGATTAGCCAGCGGAGTATTGACTGGCTTGGAATCTTTCATGTTGAACTTTGCAATCACCCGTTCAACGTACTTCTCCTGTGATAGCCATAATTTCTTGGCTTTCCTGTCACGCATAATTTGCATGCCCAACATTTGCTGTGCAGGGCCTAGGTCCTTCATGTCAAAGGATTGTGATAACTGCTTCTTCAGTGATCTGATTGCTGTGGCATCCCGTCCAACAATCAGCATGTTATCAACATAGAGTAGGAGTATGATGAAGTTTCCATCGGGAAATTTCTTGACATAAACACACTGGTCTGCAGCAGTTCTCTTGTACTCATGACCCACCATGAATGAATCAAACTTCTCGTACCACTGTTTCGACGCTTGTTTGAGGCCATAAAGATTCTTCTTCAATCTGCAGACTAAGTTTTCTTTCCCTTTTTCTTCAAAACCTTCTGGCTGCTCCATATAAATTTCTTCCTTCAGATCACCATGGAGAAATGCCGTCCTCACATCTATCTGTTCAAGTTCCAAATTCAAACTGGCCGCTAGTCCCAAAACTACTCGAATGGATGTCATTTTCACAACTAGCGAGAAGATTTCATCAAAATCAATACCTTTCTTCTGCCCGAAACCTTTGACAACCAATCAAGCCTTATACTTGACTAACTTTCCGCTGCCATCTTTCTTCAACTTGAACATCCATTTGTTCTACAATGGTTTTCGACCCTAGGGAAGTTTTACCAAATCATAAGTCTGATTCTTCTGCAAGAACTGCATCTCTTCTTGCATAGCTTGATGCCAGCTACTCTTCTCCTTATGATTCTGAGCTTCTTGAAAACTTTTTGACTCCCCCTCATCAGTAAGCAAAATATAATCAGAAGTAGGGTATTTTGACAACGGCTTAGACTCTCTTGTTGATCTTCGCAACTGTGGACCAACAGTCTCTGGTGGAGGGGGTTGTGGCTCCCCCTGCTCCACACCTTCTTCTTCTGGATCTTCTTCTTCTGGCAATCCATCCTGCAACTTTACATCATTGGCTGCATGCTGCAGTAGCTCTTCTTCATCAGTAGCATGCTGTGATGGTGCAAGATTGGGAACGATTTCTAAAACATCATTAACTTTGGGTTTGGCTAATTGCCCAAAGTCTTCTAAGGTCTGGCCTTCTTGAAATAACACATCTCGGCTTCAAATGACCTTTTTATTTTTTGGATCCCATAATCTGTAGCCAAATTTTTCATCTCCATAGCCAATAAAGATGTATGGAGTAGCTTTATCATCTAGTTTCTGTCTGTGCTCCTTAGATACATGTGCAAATGCTTTGCACCCAAACACTCTCAAGTGAGAGTAAGAAATCTCCCTTCCAGACCATACTTTCTCTGGAATTTCAAAATTCAATGGAACTGATGGCGATATGTTGATCAAATAGCATGCAACACGAACAGTTTCTCCTCAAAATGGCTTTGGCAGCTTTGTTATTTTGAGCATACATCTTACTTTCTCCACAATGGTCTGGTTCATTCTTTCAGCTACACCATTGTGTTGTGAGGTTCCAAGAACAGTCTTCTCATGTCGGATGTCGCGAGTAGCACAGTAGGTTTCAAACTCCTTTGACGTGTACTCACCTCCATTATCTATTCGGAGACACTTCAACTTCTTTTCGGTCTCCCTTTCCACCATAGCATGAAATGTTTGAAAATGCTGGAACACCTCAGCTTTGGTTCTTAGGACATAAGCCTATACCTTCCGTGATGCGTCATCAATAAACGTTATGAAGTATTTTCTGCCACCCAAAGATTCCACTTCTATGGGACCGCATACATCAGAGTATACTCTGCTCAACAACTCTGATTGTCTTCTGGATGATAAGTAGAAAACGACTCTATGTTGCTTCCCAAACAAGCAGTTGTCACAAGGGTTCAATTTCGCATCTTTGGCAAAGGGAATAAGCGACTTCTTTGCCAGAATCTGCAACCCTTTCTTACTTATGTGACCCAGTCTTTTGTGCCACAAATTTGGTGATGCCTCATCTTCTGTTACGTTGAGGCTATCTGAATGCACCTCCACATGAGTCTTGTACAACGTGCCATTTGCCTGTCCTCTAGCTACTACCAGAGATCCTTTTTTCAACTTCTACATGCTTTTGCCGAAGTAGTTCTCATAACCTTGTTGTTAGGACCTTTTGTTGTCAAATTCCATGGATCAAAACCAAGGTTGTAACAAGAGTTCTTTAAGAAGTTGGTTTCCTTCAAAAACAGGATTACTTGGGAGTTCTACAAGAAGTTGGTTTTCTACAAGAAGTTGGTGAAGTTGGTTTTCTACAAGAAGTTGGTGAAGTTGGTTTTCTACAAGAAGTTGGTTTTCTTTCCCAACTAGGATTGCTTTGATTTTCTATATATAGTTGGGTTTCTCCCAAATCTAAGCTATTCATTGATTCATTCATTGAATCCTCCAGATCTTTCTTTTTTGTTCTTAAAGGTTTATATCTGGGGATATTTTATTTTTCTTTGATGTCTTATTGAGTATTCAACTCATGATCTGAAAAGGCTACATCAAAGGTTTTGTTTGTTACACAAAAGAGAGAGTTGTTCTTCAGTTGTGGATTCTGAAGAATTCGAGCCTGAAGCTTCAGTTGTGAATTCTGGAGTGGCTCATCAAAGTTGTTCTTCAGTTGTGGATTCTGAAGAATTCGGTCTAAAGCTTCGGTGGTAGAATCCGGAGTGGCTCATCAGAAAGACAATTCCGTGGTGAAGATGGGGTTGGAAGAGGCACATAGAGGTTGGTTCAATTAGGCGTTGTGGATTCGCTAGATAATTGAGAGTGATACCTGTGTAATTCCTTTATATCTTCTTAGTGGATTGTTCTGGTGGCTGTGGCCCGTGATTTTTTTATCACAATTGGAAGGTGTCCAATTGTGGTTTTTCCACGTAAAATCTTTGTGTCTCTTTCTTTTGATTGTTTGATTGGGATTTTTATATTCTGCTTAAAATTGATACATAATCACAAATCAACATCTAGGAGGTTTCTAGATTTTTCAATTGGTATCAGAGCGGGTCGTTCTTTTTTTTAAAAAAAAAATTCTTTTAGATCGCTCTATTTTTTTTTAAAAAAAATTCTTTTAGATCGCTCTATTTTTTTTTTTTTTTTTTTTTTTTAAAAAAAAATTCTTTAAGAACGAGATCTTGTTTGATTTGTGATAATGGATTCAATTCGTGAGGGAAATTCTATGGTTCGACCACCCCTACTTGACGGATCAAATTATTCTTTTTGGAAAGCTCGGATGAGATCTTTTTTAAAATCTATTGATGAAAAAGTTTGGCAATCCGTCATGAATGGGTGGACTGAACCAACAATTACTGTTGATGGAGTAACTTTCCCCAAACCAATTGATAAGTGGGACACAACTGATTACCAAAATAGTAGCTGGAATAGTAAAGCTATCAATTCTCTCTTTTGCGCTATCACACCTGAAGAGTTTAGTCGTATTTGTAATTGTGAAGTAGCAAAAGAGGCTTGGGATATCTTACAAACTATTCATGAGGGCACTCCTTCTGTTAAACGCTCAAAACTTCAAAGGCTCACATCTAGTTTCAAAAACCTTTCAATGAAAGATAGTGAGACCTTTGATGAATTTTATGCGAAGTTGAGTGACATTGTAAATTCCAACTTCAATTTAGGTGAAAAAATACCGGAATCCAAGATTGTAGGAAAAATTTTGAGATCCTTGCCCGATCGGTTCCAACCAAAAGTTACGGCTATTGAGGAGGTTCAAGATGTTGACAACCTCAAGCTAGATCAGTTGGTTGGTAATCTTCAAACTTATGAGGCACATAGAAATTTCAAAAAGAAACAAAAAGATTTTGCTTTTAGTAGTGCTCATAAAGTGGTAGAGGATTCTGATGAGGATTGTGAGATAGATTCCAAGTTTATGGCTGCTTTTGTTAAACAATTTAAAAAATCTTTTTTGAATAAAAATCCTAATCTTTTGGAATCTACTCATACTCATAAATCCAAAGGCAAAGATAAAGTCAAAATTAATTCTATAGCCAAGAAGGAGAAAGGAAAGATACAAGGAAACTCTGAAAGCGTCCAATGTTATGAATGCCAAGGATTTGGCCACTTTGCTTTAGAATGCCCCACTCGTTTGAGGAAGAAGAAAGCCCTCGCCATCACTTGGGATGATGAATCGGAATCTAATGGAGATGAAAGTGATGATGAAGATCAAGGCGAAGAGGGACATAAGCAATTCCTTGCTTTCATAATGGCTTCCGAAACTGAAGGACAAACAGAGTCTCCAAAGAGGTCAGTTGAGAATACCACTGATGATGAATCATCGGAGAGTGATCATGAAGACCTTGAGCAAGCCTATGAAAAGCTGTATAAGGAGTCTCTTAATTTGTTCAAATTGAATGACAAACTCACAAAGAAACTCAAAGCATGTGAAAGTGAAAATGTCAAACTTAAAGAGGAGATTTCCGAGGCTAGGATCAATGCCATCAAGATAGCTGATGATCAACAAGTTCTTTGTGCAAAATTGTTGACTTGTGAGACAGAGAAGAATGAGCTACAGGAAACTCATGCCATGTATGAAGAAAAGATTGAATCTCTCGAGATGTCACAAGTTGCCTTGGAAGAACTAATGATCAAGAAAGATGAAGAGCTCAAGTGTGCCATGGTTACCATTGGTCTTTGGAACAAAGGATCAAAGACTTTGGAGGATATCATTGGGTCTCAACAAATCTATTCAGACAAGAGTGGCATTGGCTTTGGAGGTAAGAAAGAGCAACAACAGAGTGCATCCACATCTCATGATACAAGAACTCAAGGAAAAGGAGGACAAAAGATTCAACATGAGGATAGACTTCTCAAACTTCCTAGAGTTGGTAAGGTAAAAGAAAAGAAGGTACACCCTGTTTTTATTTGTCATCATTGTGGTATGCATGGTCATATTCGCCCTTTTTGTTATAAATTGCATGGGAGAATGTCTCAAAAGGGTAGAAATTCGAATATTTTTTGGGTTAGGAGACAACCTTACATGTCTAGGCAGAATACCAAGATTCATGAGGGTGTTCACAACACCACGACACTTACCAAGACCGCTAGACCTGTTTTTGCTAAGACCAAAAAGATTTGGGTGAGAAAACTTAACTTGTGTTGATGTGTTTACTCTTTTTAGTTTTTTTTTTGGGTCTCTGTGTGTTTTTTTTTAAATGAGAAAAAAAAAAGTTGTGTGCATGTTAGTTTTTTTTATGTCTTGCTTTTTTGTTGGAAAAAAAAAAAAAAATCCAAAAAGATTTTCTTAGTATGGTTTTGCAAGCTTGAAATTTTTGATGGTCCTTGGTGCATATTGGAATTGATGAGAATAACCATTACATGTTAATATGTGTGTGCTTTCTGTGGTCATTACTCATTTTGGAGTGTGTGTTCTTTGATTAGTATGTCTCATTCTGTACACACTCTTGGATTAGCAAATATTGGAGTCTTTTGCCTTAGTGGTTATTTTTTCTATAGACTTCTGGCATGATATCTTTTGCTTTTCTAGAGGAATTGACCTATACTAGCATATCATGGGTGATGTTGAGTTTCTTAACCACCTTCCATCTTTTTGCATCTCCATGGCTTTCCCCTTAATTCTTTGCAGTCTAGACATGAGGAAAAGGCTACCTCAGAGTCACCAACCAGGCCATCATTATTATATCCATGCTTCTCTGGTTCGGTCTCCATACTCTTGAGCGTGTCAGCCGCCAATGAGTGTGCAAAAAAAAAAAAAAAAAAAAAAAAAAGAAAAGAAAAGAATGTGCACAAGAAAGAAAAAAAAATGTGCAAAAGAAAGAAAAGAGAAAAAAAAAGAAGTGAAAAAAGAAAAGAAAAGGATTCATTGATTGAGGGGGAGCCTCCGCCTTTACTCACCAAATACCCCTTGATTCCTAGTGGTTTGACTTTCCTTAGTTATGCTTAGATTCTCGTTGGAGGTCCAACTTTCATATCACTACTAGGATTTGAATCTTGTGTTTGTCGAACTCCAAGAGTCACACACACACTTTTATCATGAGATCTATGCTTTTCACATAATGCATCACTTTTTTTCATAAGGAATCTTCTATAAACTGTGCACATTGTATTTTCAAGTAATTGTGCTTCTTGGATAATCTTGTGTGTTTTAAGGTACAAATCTGAAATTCCTTACTTGCTCAACCATATTATATTTTGTTTTACTTGTTTAGTGAGGGGGAGTGTGGTTTATCATTCAAGAGTTTGTTAACATGAACACTTTGTTTTGTTTGGTAAGGGAGATTGGGTTTAGTTGGTTTGCTTGATGCCTTGTATTGCTTATTTATTATTTTGTGTCAGGTGCATGTGTCTTAGTTTTCATCTATTCATACTACATGTTCTTAAAATCTCCAAGTTGCATCTATTTATGTTTTCCATCTCATACTTCAAGATAATCGTGTCATATGTTTATTGCTTTTTCATATATTCTTGTGGGACTAATAGTTGTTTTGGAGATGGTGGCACTAATAGTTGTTTTGCAGATCATGACCTTGAAAAATAAGTTTGGAAAGAGATTTGGTTATAAGTGCTGGTTCCTAGTTGGTGATGTTGTTCTTGTTTTGATTGGAAATTTGTTTTAGTGTTTTTGTTAGGAAATTTGTTTTAGATTAGTTTTATCCAGGATTTGACAAAGGGGGAGATTGTTAGGACCTTTTGTTGTCAAATTCCATGGATCAAAACCAAGGTTGTAACAAGAGTTCTTTAAGAAGTTGGTTTCCTTCAAAAACAGGATTACTTGGGAGTTCTACAAGAAGTTGGTTTTCTACAAGAAGTTGGTGAAGTTGGTTTTCTACAAGAAGTTGGTGAAGTTGGTTTTCTACAAGAAGTTGGTTTTCTTTCCCAACTAGGATTGCTTTGATTTTCTATATATAGTTGGGTTTCTCCCAAATCTAAGCTATTCATTGATTCATTCATTGAATCCTCCAAATCTTTCTTTTTGGTTCTTAAAGGTTTATATCTGGGGATATTTTATTTTTCTTTGATGTCTTATTGAGTATTCAACTCATGATCTGAAAAGGCTACATCAAAGGTTTTGTTTGTTACACAAAAGAGAGAGTTGTTCTTCAGTTGTGGATTTTGAAGAATTCGAGCCTGAAGCTTCAGTTGTGAATTCTGGAGTGGCTCATCAAAGTTGTTCTTCAGTTGTGGATTCTGAAGAATTCGGTCTAAAGCTTCGGTAGTGGAATCCGGAGTGGCTCATCAGAAAGACAATTCCGTGGTGAAGATGGGGTTGGAAGAGGCACATAGAGGTTGGTTCAATTAGGCGTTGTGGATTCGCTAGATAATTGAGAGTGATACCTGTGTAATTCCTTTATATCTTCTTAGTGGATTGTTCTGGTGGCTGTGGCCCGTGGTTTTTTGATCACAATTGGAAGGTGTCCAATTGTGGTTTTTCCACGTAAAATCTTTGTGTCTCTTTCTTTTGATTGTTTGATTGGGATTTTTATATTCTGCTTAAAATTGATACATAATCACAAATCAACATCTAGGAGGTTTCTAGATTTTTCACTTGTCGATCTAAGGCTATCTTTGAGATAAGATTCAGGCATAAATCGGGAACATGCCTGACATTTCAACACTATCGTGCACCCAACTTTGGTTTGGATGCAAACATCATCGATTCCCACAATCTTTGAAAAACTGGAGTTGTTCATCTTCACTGTACCAAAATCTCCGGCTTGGTACGTACTAAAGAACTCCTTCCTAGGTGTGGCGTGGTAGCAAGTTGTTGTATCTACCACCCACTCGGTGTCGTTGTCTGATATATGGAGACATTCTTCTCCTCCAACAGAGAATAATGCAATATCCTCTGAGACAGTAATTGCAGTGTTCCCATCTTTAGTCTTTGGCTGTCAATTGCCTTGTTTTTGTTCTCCCTTCAAGGCATAGCAATATTTCTTTATGTGACCCTCCTAGCCACAATGGAAACACTTGAACTTCGGCTAGTTCGTACCTTCTTTGGATTTCCCTCTGTCTTGAAATCTTCCTCTGTTGCGTCCTCTGCTTTTGCTTCTTTCTCTGTCTCTGCCTCTACCTTTATTTTCTATGATGAGGACATGGGATTGATCTCCACCCAAGTCTTTCCGCCTTGTCTCTTCATTGCACATGGCATCTGTGACCATGCTCATAATCAGCTTCCCTTCTGGTGCAGAGTTGCTGAGAGAAACCACCAACGTCTCCTAACTATCCGACAAAGAACTGAGCAATAGAACGGCTTGCATTTCATCGTCTAAGTGCATCTTAAAGGTTGCAAGCTGATTCACCAAATTTTTGAATTCACTGGTGTGCTCGGCGACAGACATACCATTTTTCAATTTCAAATTGACAAGCCTTCTCATCACCAAGGCTTTGTTCCGAACGGTCTTTGACCGGTACATGTCATCTAACATTGTCCATAGAAAATAGGCATCTATCTCCTCGGCGACATGATGGTACACACCGTGGTCTATCCACTGTCTGATACAACCGATAGTCTTGCGGTTCATTTTTATCCAGTCATCATGCTTCACTGCTTCTAGTTTAACCCTTTTTACAAAAATAGGGTCAAACAGGTCTTTATAATACAGGGTGTCTTCCATCCGTGACTTCCAAATTGTATAATTGGAAGGAGTCAACTTGAACATAAATCCTGAAGTCGACGTTGATTCCTCCATCAACACTTGTCTATACAGAAAATAATCTCTGTCTGAAAAACAGGCTTCGCTGTTGTGTTCGTACTGGTCAAATTAGCTGGAAAAGCACTTCGGATTGTCCAAATACAAACTGAAAATATTTGAAATAGGATTTGCAAAATCTGACCGTACAGATGTGTCTGGAATACTTTAAATAGTTGGAAAGCACTATTGGATCGTCAAAAACGGACACAGAATGGCTCAGATCAAGCCAAAACAGTTTGGACAGTTCAGATCTGCGGGTGTACTTTAGCCGCGAAGCATTGGATCACTCCTCCGGAAGGTTAACTAGTCAACTAAATGAGCTGACGTGGCTGACACGTGTCCGACATGTGGCTGACAGGCCGACACGTGGCACAGACGTGGTAGATGACATGTCGAATGACGTAGCGATGAGGTGGCAACACATGGCGATGGCTGGGCGCTGATTGGTTGCTGACGTGGCTCGTCTTCCTCCTTCAGACGCGCGTGGGGCGCGTGTGTGTGCGTGGGATGACGCGCCGACTGTGTCAATGGCACGTGGTGAAATTGGGCTTCACGCGCTTTCTTTGAGGAGCGCGTGTGGGCGCGTGGCAATGCTTCTGGAGCTCTGCTTTGCAGATTTGGACTCCTCTCTTCGAGACCTTGCTCCTGGTATGCTCAAAACCTGATTTTAAGCAACTTGATTTCTAGCAGTTTCGAAGAAACACACTCTGTTTTTCCGAATCGTAACCGATTCGGCTCTGATACCACTTGTTGGGACTGTGAGACACTAGAAATCAATCACACACAATAACACAAGAATATTTACGTGGTTCGGCAATTGCCTACGTCCACAGAGAGTTATCCACTATAAAATTTCCTAGAAGGAGTTTACACACTCACACCTCACTCTCTCACTATAGCACTCTCACTTGTTCCTTCTCACAATCTTCTCTCAGATTACACACACTGCAATCTATCTCAAACCCCTCCTCCTCACCTCAATTTATACACAATTGAAGGAGGAGCTTATTGGTTGCCACCAACCTCTTCCACTAGTGAGTGAGTAGAAGAATTGGAGAGCCACCTTCAGATAATGAAGAAAGTGGACTAAGTGGGAGTTCCATTTAGGCAGTGGAGCTAACAATATTATCAATCATTACAGATACAATTACTGCTCTGACTATTTCTGATCTTTCTAAAGGCATATTTATTTGGTACTGCATCACCAATATAAGCATATCGGTGAGAAGATAAATTCATTCTAATATCTTTCAAATGCCAAATATAAGAGTGATGCAAGTATTTACCATATATATTTTTTTTGATGAAAGGGTAGGGTATTAAATTAGATTAATGTGTGAATTTAAGAATGCAATTGATACAAATTAAGAAATATTTATGATTTTCCATATTTTTTAGGGTTTTATATATATATATTTATTGGTATAACTTTTCTTAAGTTATAAGTTGATAATAAGACAATAAAGCTTAAATGACACTTATTTCTATAATTAAATTTTTTCAAATATTTAAATTATTTTTGTCTAGTAAGCTACAAACATAATTGCATCAAACAATCTAGAACATTTTTCTAAAATTAAAAATTAAGAATAAAAAACGCTTTTAAACAACTTCAATAAGCTGCACCAAACAGGGGACATTAGAAGGATTAACTATTGACAGAAGCCACCTAACAAGTTACCACATCTCTTGCATGGTAAAAAATGCTGCCATGGGTGCTTTTGAGGTCCAGATATACACTTACTCTGTCAAACAATAAAAATAACTGCCCATTATTCCAATAAAGCATCATGTAAAAGCATGATTGATGAAATCTATGGACAATTGAATATCAATGTGAATATATCAATTCCACCAACAAACAATTCAACACATCAATTCCATAATACTACTATCCTTGTTTCTTTTTTGAGATTGCCATGTGTGTTCTTCACCTATATATAATCCTTTGCTCCTATCTAAAATCCAATCTTTCCTATACTTGATCAAGTTAATGTGAACAGGGCTTTGTTGGGCCATGAGGTTACATTAGTGCCCAGCCATCTTTAAAGTTCTGAATCAAAAGAATGCATGTATTAAATCAATTCAAATTTAGACCCTTCTGAACACAACCTCAACATTTTGAAAGCTCCAGTAATCTTCCCTCCGTCACTGATTAAGACTGCACCTGCATACACCACCATGCACAAGTAGAATTGTCAACAGCCTTTCCTTTTCCCATTCTCCAATCTGAGATCTCTGATTTAGCACATAACCATATAAGCCACATTGCATATTTAGACATAATTACCACCAACATTTTTGTCCCTTTTTTTTAATACAATGATCAATATCTTACATAACAGAATTTTTTATGGAATGTTCAACTAGAGTTGTACATCAGTTGTTTCAAACAAATTGTGCTCGTTCAGAAGCTCAAAGTATATACTTTTGACATAAAGATTACATACCACAACCAATGAAAATGAAATTAACAACCTCATTGTAGAATGCCAGTAGTTTCATGTGACAGAAATAAGTACCAAAAAATTACCCTTTTTATATTATTTCACAACTGTCTGTGGGTGAGAGGTGTGGTTAGAGGTAGTCCGAGAAGATGGCGGGCACTTCAATGGCCTGAGATCACCGGAGGTGGAGAGGATGAGGTCAAGGCAAGCTTGGAGGGGGAGAGGTTGGCAGTGATAGACCTTGAACACTAATGTAGAGTGTGAGAGGGGGGTGTTTCAACATGAGACTTGGTTGTATTGTTGTTGTGTCTCGCTGCATATATGATACGTTATATAGGCCACAGGAGTATTGGAACCCAAGCAAACTGTTGGACAGGTGGCTCATTCTCCTCAACTCCGCTAGAAGTGATATAAGCCCTTCTGTCGTCCGTGGGTTGACGGCAAGCAGAGAGCAACGTTTCATGGCAGACGGAAAGTAACGTTTCGTATATGCATCGGATGACATGAATGTAAGGTCGTTGTTGGCTCTTTCCCAAGCTTGGTAGAGATGGAGTTGTCTTAGCAAGAAGACAACCATCTCGATGATCCCATGACCTCAGCCGCCAGTCTAGTATCCTCTGATGATCCCGAGTAATAGTGCCTAGGTCCTGCTCCCAACCTAGGCATCCAAGTAAGTGAATGGCCCAGGGCCCACCTTAGTGTTTAGGAGAGCCAGGGGCCCGCTTCCAAGCGACCAAGTAGAAGAATGGGCCACGGGCTTATCTCAATGTTTAGGAAAGGGGCTCGCTTCTAGGCGACCAAGTAGGAGAATGAGCCGTAGGCCTATCTTAATGTTTAGGAGAGCCAATGTTTATCAATCCAAGTCCAAATGAACCGGAGCTGATTATATTTTTGTTTGGTCTTGAAGCGAGGTATGAAGGACCATGGGCCCTGCGAGGCCATGGTGCTGCCCATTGTAGGGCTCTTCATATTTAGATATATTTGGATTTATATGTATGCTCCCGCTTAGGCTAAGCATATAGTCTTAGTTTTGCGTAGTACCTTGGCACATGGCGCCCGTAGGGCTCGCCATGTATCAAACATACGACATGCCACGTGGTGCCTTATTGGTCTGCCACGTGGGTGGGGTTTTGGTGATGTGACACCTATAGGGCTTGCCACGTATTGGGTTTGATACAAGTACCACAATAATGTCCCCCTGTACAGATGCTCTTATAGTTAATGAGAGTATTTGTACATGACTGTGTTAAAAAGTTTTGAAAATATTAGCTCATGCAGACAAGTATTCAGATAATTTTGATTGTTCATGGAGAGTTTACATTTTAAGTTTCATCTGGTGTGAGCTGGCCGGATGAAGATGTGGGCTTGTTGGGCGATGGCTTGATTGCAAGGAATCTTCACCACTTCACAAGAGATTTCGGCTTCGTTCCATAGGCACCAAATTCCACTCATCACCCTTTTCATGCCACTAGGAGGGGGGGCCATGGCCTTGGTGTTAGGATAGCCCATGATTTGGCTCATGAACTGGGCCTCACTTTCCCTTTTTTCGTGTTTGTGATGATGACAAGGTAGAAGCGTCCGCTAGAATGTAGGTGCATGTAGTGTTGCAGGAAGCTGGGGCACGACGCCCTCAGTGTTAAAGAAGAGGATGTTGAGCGGAATGTTGTGGGGCACGTTTGGCTGAGCGTTGCGGGAAGCGCTCTCTTCTCCCATGTTGAGATCTGCAAAGTTCTCTCTGTCTCAACCAAGTCCCAAATCTTCATTTGGGTTGTCCAACGATGCTGACATGATGGAGATGTGGTGGTCTAGATCTCTCTCTGTCGGTCTTTGCGAGAGGATATTGATGCAGATCCTCTTGAAATGTGGGATTAATACCTGATTTGCTTGGCAGGTGGATCCCTGGAGAGTGAGGTTGATTTCTTGGTTTAGCAAAAACCAAGTGTGGGACAATGGTATTGTGTAGAGTTCTGGAATGGTTAGTGCCTTGTACCATCCTCTTATTTTACCCCGGAATTCTTCCGGCACCTCTACGGCTATATGAGTGGATATTGCGTGTTGGATCCAAGGGGATTCAAATAGCAGATCTTAGAATTGCCATGAAGACATGGAGAGCATCTTTCAAAAGAACTCACACACCAGGTGGCGGCGGTGAGTAGGAGTAGAGCTTGAAGCTCTAGAGTTGGAGCTTGAAACTCTATATTTTGAACCTCTTTGGTTTGGAGCCTTGTTCACCAGCCGCCAAACGGTGTTATCTCGGTGCCCCTCTCCTTCGGAAGCCATTTAAAGAGAATAGGTTGTTGAAGTTGAGAGGAGAGTGTTGGTGAGTAGATATGAATTTGCTTACGTTTTTCATGTTGTTGTCTTGCATTTGTTCTCTTATAAAGACGGGGTTGCATCGGGAAAGAGGGGGTGAATTTACTAACTTTTGCAGCTTTTTGTTGGGAAAGAGCGATTTATGGAGAAGACAACTCATCAATTGGAGTTACTCATCAATTGGAGTTATAGGTTTAGAGCAGACCATTAATAGCTGCTGATTTGGAGCTGCCATGGTAGCGTGCCATAGCTTTTTGGAGAGAAGGTTGTTGCAGTCTGTTTTTAGTGTTTGTAACAAGCAAAGGGAATTTTTGATTAGTTTAAGAATTTTTCCTTGGGAAGGTACAACCTCAGAATGTATATATATATATATTTTTGGATATATATATATATATTTTTTTATTTGATTTTGTTTTTTATTATCAGAGAGGAACTCTGTATTTTCCGACTGGTTGCCCTGTTGGCTCCTTTTACCCATTGTAGAGAAGGGTGTTTTATTGACATGGTTACCCGTAGCTGGGTTTCTTAGATTAATGTACCATAAAAAAAAAGAAGTTTGGCAATTCTAGGGTTTTGCTATACCATTCTTTTTGAGTTTGGGTCGAAGTTTTCCATAGTCTCTCAATCCAAGTTGAGTTATGGGTCTTCTATACTCCCTCTCCCTCTCTCTAAGCTTGGTTGGCTATCCAAGTTGTGTTCCAGCTTTTAGAGATCACCGGTGGGTCGCAAAGGTGTGTAGTGGTACGGTAGTGGTGAGGCGACTCGCACGCTTTCTTTGATTGAGGCAAGGTGCGACGTTGGAGGTCGATTTCTGGGTATTGGATAGGGGCTAGGGTTTGGTGTCAACAATTGGGTTGTTTGAAGTAGAGTTGGTCAAACATCAAAATCACGAAAGGAAAAGAGAAGAGAGGCAAGCCGTTAGAGAAAGAAAGGAGGGAAGATACGTACGAGCGAATCGCAGAGGTCGTCGACAACGAGCTGCGAAACAGTCAGTGGTGCTATTGGTTACGGAGTGTTGATTTTGGGTTTGCTGCGAGGGTTGGGTGATTGCCGATCGCTAGTGGGTTTGGGTCGTAATTGAAGAAGTTGTGCGTGGCAGGGGTTTCGAACAGTTTGATGCAGTGAAGTTGGGTTTGTAAGTGCTATTGCTATGGGTGAAACTTGAGAGGAGCAACGAACCAGGAAGGGAAAGAAAGAAGAGCCGCGGACACTCTCGGAGCTCGTCGCGGTTGGGGCTGCCGTAGGTTGTAAACGTATGTGTGCTGCTCAATTGATTTGTATATATTTATATATATTGATATATATATATAAGGTATGGGTTTGTGATAAAAAAAAAAAAAAAAAAAAAGCTGTTGGAGAGTCAAAAAAAAGTGAGCCACGGTTTTTTTTTTTTTTTTTTTGTGTAAAATTGATGAGGTAATAGAGGGTTGTGTTTCGGAGAATTGGAGAGGTCTATAATAAAATGTTATTTTGGTAAAGAGTCAAAAGGTTGGAAAGTTGTAGAATTAATAACAAATATTGGAGAGGTGTAAGATTAGAAAATAATAATAATCTGTTAGAATAAAGTGTTAGAGCTATGGAGTTGGAGGCCTATACTTGGAAAATTTTAGGAGGGTATTGAGAGCTATGAGAGAAGAGTTCTAAGCTGGAGAGTTATAAAAATGGAGAGATGATCCCAAAAAAAAAAAAATGTGGCGAGGTATGTACAAAACGTTGAAGCGAGGGACCAAAAAAGTTCGTGAATAATAAATAAATAGATGAGGCGAGGGAGGCTCAACAAAATTTTTTGTAGGTTACAAAAAAAAAAAAAATAATTGAAGCAAGGGAAACCCAAAAAAGAATGGTGAGGGAGGCTCAACAAAAAAATTTGTAAAAAAAAAAAAAAAAATGACGCGAGGGAAGCCTTAAAAAAAAAATCATAAATTATATTTTTAAAAAAAAATGAAGCGAGGGAGGCTCAAAAAAAACTTTGTAGGTTATATAACAAAAAAGTTGAAGCGAGGGAAGCCTTAAAAAGAATTTCATAAATTATATAAAAAAAAATGAGGCAAGGGAGACTCAAGAAAAATTTTGTAGGTTATATAACAAAAAAGTTGAAGCGAGGGAAGCCCATAAAAGGATTTCGTAAATTATATTTAAAAAATGAGAAGAAAATTTTTGTAAGTGATAAAAAAAATAAAAAAATAAAAAGTTAAAGCGAGGGAAGCCCAAAAAAGAATTTCGTGAAGCATGTAAAAAATGAAGCGAGGGGCGAGAACCAAGTTTTTTTTGTTTGATGAAAGTGAGGATTGGTGCGAGGGGAGGGGTGAGGGGAAGTTGCGAGGGATGGGTTTACTTCATGCGAAGGAAAGAGGCCTATTTCCAAATAGTACCTTAGCGAAGGGAAGACTTTTTTTTTTTTTTTTTTTTAGCTTTGGTGGAAAGGGTTAGAAAATTAGCGAAGGATAGAAACATACCTGGAACACGAGAGAGAGGGGGAATTGCGAGGGAAGGTGTACTTCATGCGAGGGAAAGAGGCCTAACTCAAAGTAGTGCCTTAGCAAGGGAAGACGGTTTTTTTTTTTTCTTTTTGTGTACTTCGGTGGACAGGGTTAGAAAATTAGCAAGGAATAGAAACATACCTGGAAGGTGAAGGAGAAGAGGAATTGCGAGGGAAGGTGTACTTCATGCGAGGGAAAGAGGCCTAACTCAAAATAGTGTCTTCCTTAGCGAGGGAAAAGGGCTTTTTTTTTGGGTACTTCTGTGGAAAGGGTTAGAAAATTAGCGAGGGATAGAAACATACCTAGAAGGCGAGGGAGAAGGGGAATTGCGAAGGAAGGTGTACTTCACGCGAGGGAAAGAGACCTAACTCAAAATAGTGCCTTAGTAAGGGAAGAGGGCACTTTTTTTACTTCGGTGGAAGGGGTTAGAAAATTAGCGAGGGATAGAAATATACCTGGAAGGTGAAGGAGAAGGGGAATTGCGAGGGCAAGTGTACTTCATGCGAGAGAAAAAGGCCTAACTCAAAATAGTGCCTTACCGAGGGAAGAAGACTTTTTTTTTTTTTTTTTTGGTGTGTGTTGAACACCTCCTTAGTTGATTTTTGTAGGTTTGATTCCTTGCTAACCAGAGTGCCTTATTCACTAAGGGTGAATGAGTTGAATTTTTTATTTTTTATTTTTTTTTTTCATGCCATATCTTATTTGTAATTCTTGTATTGGTGCAGGAGAGGCGAAGTTTTGTGAAATGGCTAAAGTGAAAGGGGGAAGTGATGTTTCCCGCCGCAGCGCGTAACAATCACTAGCGGGTTCTTTTGGCATTTCCAAGTCGAAAGTGGGTAAATCCAAGAAAAATCCTTTTAAGGCCAAGAAGGACACGGATCCCCCGATCGTCCCTCCAGCAGATTATTGGTGTAGGGCACCTTTCTTTGGTGCAATGGATTTATTTTGGGCAAGGGTGGACTTGTTTGATGACAATGGCGGGGGGCCCAACTGATTTTCTTCTTGGTGGGGTTGAGCCACAGAAAAGGGTTGAGGCTTTTGTTCCTCCAGAATCTATTGTGCGTTTTCAAGTGGAGAGGGGCACTTATCCTTATTCTTTTTCTGCTTTTGAGGATTACACAGGACCTAAAGATGACTTTGATGTCCGGAGTGCAACTATCTTTCGCCATCCCTCATATTGTGAGGTGTTTGCTGGAGCTAAAATTGCTACTGCTATTTCTCAATGTATGCAGATTAGACAGGAGCTATCTTGGCTGGAGTTTGCACTGTCACGTTGGAGTTCGAGCTCTCAAACTTTTATTGCGCCGTAAGGGGAGACAACCCCTACTCTGGAGAATGTAGCTATTTTGACGAGGTTAGAGCATCTTGGATCAGCGAATCCTAGCGCATGAAGTTTGTCCCTTAGCTAGATGGCTATTGTTGCGAGGTTGGAAGAGGCCGTGGCACCGACAGAGAAGCTATTGAGTTGTTATCAGAATAAAGTGTTAGTTACAACTCAATCACAAAAATGACCGAAAAACACTTTTGGGGGATGGCTTCATTACTGGTTTCGAGATCTTAGCCATCAGGTCTAAGGAAACGTGGAGAATGGATTTATAGGTCCAGGAATAGAATAGGACAAGAGGGAGAGTGTTGAACATTTAGCTGCTTTCATTATCTATTAGTTGTCACAGTACGTCTTGATGGGTAGGCCTCAGGACGGTATTTGTCACGAGCTCTTTCCTCTTGCTACGATTTTTGCCTCTGGCCGTCCGATTCCGTTGGCTCCTTTATTTCTGGGGGGGCTATATAAGAGGTTGGATATGTATCAGGAGGGTGTTGATCGTTCCAAAGGTCGGTATGATGTTACTAGCTTCTTCCTTACTACCTTTCTGCAATTATTTTTGTATGAGAGATTTCCTAGCTTGGCCTCTATGCCAAGGGTATTTTCCATTGAAGAAAGTGAGTCGCGTTCTGCTAGGTGGGCTGAGGGATGTGTACAGGGGAGTTTGGCCAGCATTTTTTAATTTGAGGACAAGTTTGTTGCTCATCCTCATGTCATGCCAGTTTGTGAAGTATCTTCTACCATTGCCTACAGCCTAGATGATTGCGAGCTTGTTCTTGAACTGGGTGTATCTTATTTAGGGGATGCGGATTCAGTGATGGTTCTTAGCACCATTTCTGGGTATTTACCTTATTTTGTGGATGGCATATAAGGTGTGGCAACCTATAATCCTCTAAGGGTCGCTCGACAGTTTGGTTTGGACTAAGGGGTTCCTCAACATCTTCCTTCCCCTGTGCCTTCTGGGTTGATTATACGCAATTGTATGTATACTCTTTTCTTTCAGAAGAATTACAGCGTCGAGGTCGAGTTGTGTTAGCAAGTAAGGATAGAATTGGCGGAACTACCCCTAGTTGGAGGAAGTATTGGAGATGCAATCTTACATTGTTTCGAAATTTCTTAAGTAACGATCTTGCGCCCGTCCATGTAGAGCTCATCCCATCTGATGACCCTAAGTTGTGTATGGCTCGCGGAGAGCGAGGCTTGTTAGCTGCAGATAGGGGGAAGCTCAACCCACTAGTTTGCCTACCTGAGGTGGCTATTGCTTTGGAGCAAGCCCAAATAGTTTCTCCTAACCGTCCCCCTTATGCCAAGTTTAAAAGGCCGCCCCCTGCTTCTGTTCTTGTTCCAGTGCCTGGGAGAGTACCTCCAATGGCAGAAGGTATAGATCCGCCTACTAAAACCAGGGTTGCTCGCCAAGCGAGGGGTCGCTCGACTGACACACATTTTGTATTTTGAAATTATTTTTGTGTTTGTGGCGTTTCCAATACGCTTGTATTAAAATACATATATTGTTTGCAGGGGTCGGCTGGCATGTGTCAGATAAAATTGATGCAGCATAAGGCCTTGCTCACAAGTGGAGGCGGGTCTCATGATGGTGGCCTCTCAATCCCTCTAGATCCCTTCAAAGGGCTTGATGTTGTTAGTGACACAACTATATATTTGAGGACAGAGTGCCTTCCGGAAATTAGTTCTTTTCCTTCGACAGTTCCTACTTCTGAGATGGGTAAAAGCAAGGCAAGATTTTATGCTTATAGACTGTCGGGGAGTACTAAGGATGATGCAGAAAATTTGGAGGATAATGAAGAGGGTTCAGCCTAGAGTCTTGAAATTATGAAGGAAAGAGATGATGTTGAAGACGATATTAGATGTGACATGGTTAGTGCCAGACCTTCTTTGTTGGATACACCGAATTCTAGGGATGCATTGGTTCCTTTGCGGGCCAAGATTGGAGGTGGTGTCCCTATTGCTCACTTGTTTAAAGGTGGTTGTAATTTTGCACATAGCGATGTGCCTAGCCCACGAGTTGGAGGTGCGAGTACATCCGTGAGCTTGTCATGTGGCGTTGACTCTTCTACACCCATTTCTTTACATGCTTCTACGACCTCTGCGAGCCTAGAGAGTAATGTGCCCATCATTCCTTCGAGCTCTGAAGTTGGAGTCAACTCATCTATTGTTTCAGCTGATTCAGACTTGGGTGGTGTGCTCGTACGCGAGTTGTTTGGCTTTATTTAGAATAGTGCCAGTGATATTGGGGGTAGTCTTCAAAAGCCATCACTGCCAGCTATTGATGGAGATTATTCCCTCATTCATGCTACTGATGGAGAGTTTTCTCCTATTCATCTTCCGCGTGGCAATGTGATTCTTAAAGGGATCTATGGGAAGGAAAAGTTACTAGATCCAGCTATGTTGTTTGCCGGGGTGAAAGTAGAGTTAATTCCTCGACTACTCTTTGTTCTTCATTATAAACCCACCACTTTCATGCACTTGAGTAGCTCCTATCTTCGAACTTATTTTTTGGACGGTTTTGGAGAATTCCTTAAGGAGCTTTACAAGTTATCCCCGGAGACAGCTTCTCTTGATGAGGTGTTGGCCCAACGTAATGTTTTGGGCGAATTTCGAGATGGCCGGATTAACAGATTGGAGGTGGGTTGGCTAGATGATTGGTTATCTCTTCTTGAATCCCGGGTCAGGAGGAGGATGACTAAGGCTGAGCTAGGCGAGGTAGATAAGGCTTTGGTTGCAGCTGTGCGAGTGGAGGAGGAACGTAAGCTATCTTTTGAGTGAGCATAGAAAGCTTTGAATGAAGCAGAATTGGCGACTTCCAACTTGAGGAGAAAGAAAGTGATTCTTGAAGCAAGACTGGCGAGTGAAGAAGAAAGCCAAGGGGGAGAAGATCAAGCTTCCAGAGTCTTGATTTGATTTAGTCGGATTATAGCTTTGTAGCATATGATAGTCTTATATGATAGTCTAAAACTTTTTTGTATGTTGGAGATTTGGGCCTTCCTTTCTTTTCTTTTCTTTTTTGTAATTGAAAATCTTCAACTACTTAATGGGGCCGACTTTATATTTAGAGCGTTTGCTTTTATTATTTGTGACTATAGTTAGAATAAGTGTGGAAAATGACGATATTCATTGAAGAAGCCCGAATGGGCACAATACATCTTGGTGTAGTACATCATATAGCAATGAGTAATTTCTAAGGATAGTAAACCTTTAACCATTTCGCATTGATGGAGCTCAGGAGGGTCTGAGAGTCCGGCTTAGAAATTCTGTAATAGCCATTTTCATTGACTTCCTTTACTACATAAGGACCCTACCACTTGGGTGTGAACTTGTGGGTTGATGTTCCCCTCATGACGTGAGGTGCAGCCCGTAACACTAAATCACCTTCTTGGAACTGTCTTGGGCGTACCAAAGTATCATAAGCTCTAGCTCTACGGCTCTAGTAAACTCTAAGATTAGCCTGGGCTTTGTCCTTTCTTTCATCAAGGACTTCCAGTTCTGACAGTCTGGAGTACGGGGTAGTTCCACTTCAGAGGGCCATGCGAGCTGAGGGTATGACAATTTCCATTGAGAGGATTGCTTCCGTGCCATATACCAACGAAAAGAGGGTCATTTGAGTTGGCCTTCTTTTGGATGTTCTGTATGCCTAGAGCGCCATTGGGAGCACATATGCCCAGTCCCTTTGATAATCCTTGAGAGTCCTTGAAAGGATTCTAAGGAGTGTTTTGTTGGTTGCTTTAGCTTGTCCATTCCCCTGGGGATAGTAAGGCATTGATTTATGGTGTGTGATGTCGTAGGAGACCAAGAGTTGCCCGCCTTGGCGGTTGACAAAAGGGGTCCCATTATTTGACAGGATTACTCTGGGTACACCAAAACGACATATAATGAATTCTCGAATGAAATTGGAGACAGCAGCTCATGTTGCCTTCTTTAGGGAGATGGCTTCTACCCACTTAGTGTAAGTCTTTGTGGCCTCTACAATCCATATGTGTCCCTTCGACGGTGGAGAGATGGGACCAATAAGATCCATAGCCCACGTGTGGAACGGCCATGGTGAGCTTGAACTATGCAGATTGGTGGCTGGTGCGTGAATAAGGTTTCCATGGAGTTAACAAAGTTTGCAGTGTTTGGCATACATTTTGGCGTCTACTTCTATGGTAGGCCAATAATAACCTATATGCAAAAGATGTTGGAATAGCTTGGCTCCACCTTGGTGCTCCGACCCATGAGCAAGTTCTAAAACTTTATGGATTTCTGCTCCTGATAAGCAACGTAAAGGCTTCCCATCAAAGCCATGCCTAAAAAGTTGCCCTTCCTGCAAAAAGAATTTCAGAGCTCGCTTCTTGATTATTGCAGCAGCAGAGCAATCTGGCGGCAATGATGCTTCTTTGAGGTAATCTATATACACCTGACGCCAGTCAAAGGTGATTTCTGCAAAATTGCATTCAGCTTTTGGAGGGAATTCCTGGCATTTGGTGCACTTTCCTTGAAGGTCGTTTGCTTCTTTGGCCATAGTAGGCCAATAATATCATTGTCGTTGTAGCCTCCTGTAGAGGCTCACGTCTCCTGTTCCGCAAGAACGATTGTGAACCCCTTCTAGCTTAGACTTAGCTTCGATAAGGTCGATGCATCGTGCTAGCAGACCCCCAGGCCCTCTGTAGTAAAGGACTCCTTGGTAAATCGTGAAGAGTTTGATTTCGCACAAAGATAGTTTACCTGAGGGGACACGAAGCTCGTCGATGATTGGGGCTCTCTAGTCGGCGGGCTCTTTTTCGAGAAAGATAGTTGTTACCGAGCACGGCATGGAGCGCTTCAAAACTTCTATCTTAGTTGATTCTTCCGCAAATTCTACCTTAGAAACTAAGGTAGCAAGGGCATCCGGGTGTCGATTGTTGGAGCGAGGAGCATGTTCTATCCTTATCGTGTCGAATTTGTTGTCAACCTTTGGACAATAGTTTTGTATAAAGCCAAAGGGGACTCTTTGATAGCATAGTCTCCATTGGTTTGCTTGACCACCAGATTAGAGTCGCCTTTGATACATAGGAGACTTACTCCTAGGTGGAGTGTTGCCATAAGCCCTAATATCAAGGCTTCGTATTCCGCCTTCTTGTTAGAGCATTTAAAATCCAGTTTATATGACAAATTGACTTCAGTTTGATTTCAGGAAATAAGGACTATTCCAGCTCCTCTCCCTTTAGAGATGGACGATCCATCGAAGCTCAAACTCCATTCTCCTTCAGTGTTTACTTCAGCCGCTTGGAACTCATCTCTTGGCAATTCATCCAAGGGCGGCTCATGTTCTCCACTGGGGAAGTGAGCCAAGAGGTGGGCGAGCGTTTAACTTTTGATGGCCTTAGGAGCTTTGCCAATGATGTCATATTCTGCTAATGATAGGAGAGAGCGGACCGACCTGCCGAAAAGCGCTGGTCCAGTGAGAAGAAATCAAATGGGACCACTCATGGTCATGAGATGGATGGGGTAAGAAATAAGATAATGGCGTGCTTTTTGGCAGCAAAGACTAGGGCGAGACAGTGCCGCTCAATGGGGGAATATTGGATCTCAGCCCCTTGGATGACGCTGCTTATGCAGTACACGGGTCATTCGAGTCCGTCAATTTCCTGGGCGAGCAGAGCTCTAACTGATTTCGGCGTAGAAGTGATGTAAAAGAGTAAGGGCCTCGCCGGCTGAGGAGTCGTCATGGAGAAAGAGGAAGTTAAAACTGACTTCACTCCTTCGAATGCTTTGGTGTTCCTCATTCCAAATGAAACTGACATCCTTCTTTAGTAATGAATTGAAGGGTTGTGTTATTTCGGCCATAGCTGGGATAAACCGTCTCAAGTAAGATGTCTGACCAAGGAAGGTTCTCAACTCGTCTAGATTGGTTGGTCGTGGCATATTTTTGATGGCAACGACTTTTGCTGGGTCGAGGTCTATCCCATGGCGATGAATGATGCAGCCAAGGAACTTGCTGACAGTGACTCCGAATGCGCATTTAAGCGGGTTCATTCGGAGTCTGTATTTCTTACAGCGTTCAAAGATTCTTTGGAGGTCTCTAAGGTGACTAGTCTCCTCTTTGGATTTTACGACCAAATCATCAATGTAACATTCCAAGGATTTGTGCAACATAACGTGAAAGATGGCTGTCATAGCTCTTTGGTATGTTGCTCCCGCGTTTTTTAATTCAAAAGACATTATAGTATAGAAAAAGTTACCTATGGGAGTGCGAAATGCTGGCTTAGGGGCATTCTCTGGAGCCATCTTGATCTGGTTGTAGCCGCTGAAACCATCTATGAATGAGAACATATGGTGCCCCGACACTGAATCAATCAAGGTGTCTATGTTTAGGAGTGGAAACTCATCTTTGTGCAAGATTTGTTTAGGTCTCTGAAATCGACGCATACTCGAATTTGATCGTTCTTTTTTATAACTGGGACGATGCTAGAAAGCCAGGTGGGATGTTGGATGGGTTTGATAAATCCTACTCCAAGCAGCTTCTCCACTTTGTCCTTGATGTTGAGCTCCACCTCGGGCTTATAAAATCTTACACCTTACTTGACTGGGCGAGCCAAGGGAATGACGTTCAAACGATGCATGGTAACATCTTTGTCTAGTCCTGGCATTTCTTTATATGTCCATGCGAAAACGTCCGAATACTTCTTGATCAACTCGATGAGGGGCCCCCTTTGTTCTGTTGGCAGATCTTTGCAAATGAAGATAAGACGACTGGGTTCTCCTTCAGGGGCTATGTTGATTTCTTCCAGTTCTTGCTTTTGGGGCCAAGGGACGTCCTGTAGACACTCCGGAGCAGTCGGACTTCTTGTAATCCATCTTGCTTTAGGATTGCAACCAAGTTGGCGGGGACTCGATTAGGAGAAGAAATGGCTGCCTTGGTAAGGGCTCCATCCAAATGAGTTGTTGCAGGACAATTGAATTTGTCAAAGTGTTTACCCGTTGCTGGAAAAGCCACAGCTTTTTTTCTCCTTCTACTCTTCTTGTCTCTGCTTTTTTTATTCTTTGCCATTGGCGGTCATTGGGCCAGCACAGACAAGGTGTAGTAACAGTGATCTTCTCCACTTGGTTCACGATGGGCAATTGCTACTTCGTCTAGCTGGGGGTCGGCATTGGTAACATTTGCCAACCCCACGCACCGTCATAAACAATATACCACTCTGCCATCTTTTGTTTGAAACCTGGTGACTTTAGGGAGCTTTCTTGAAGGCTCTGATTTGGTGAATGTCTTTCTGCGAGGTGGTGATGAATCTTCTTTAGAGAGGTCATCCCAGTTGGGTATGGGAGTTCCTTGAAGTGGCAGGGGAGGTTCATCTTCATCAACATGATTGTAAAACACTGCATCTGCCATGTGAGCTTCATCTACTCGAAACAGTTTTTGAGAGCCAACTATGGCTACTACCTCATTGTTGTAGATTGCTTTGACACATTGATGGTAGGTGAAGGGGATCGCAGCATATTTGTGAAGCCAAGTTCTCCCTAGGAGAGCCTGATAAGTCGTCTCTGCTTCTATAACATGGAACTTAGTGGTAGAACGGATTGGTCCCACTGCTAAGTCTAACTTGACATGACCTATGGTTTTGATTTTTTGGCTCTCAAAACTGGTGATAGAGATGGGTTGTCTGACTAAGTGCTTTTGTGGGATCCCAGCTGCCTGGAAAGTAGAATAAGGCATTACATTGAGTGAAGCCCCTCCATCCATGAATCCCCTTTGAAACTCCATCCCATTGATGAATACTGGGACGTAGAGGGGACGGTTATGTGGGAACAGTACTTGTTTGTCTGCCTCGGTAAAGGTCATCACCAAGGAGTTATCCCAAAATACTTTCCTTACGGATCCGCCTACACTCATGCATGCTTCACCATTTTGCTCCGCAAGTCTTAAAAAGGCCTTGGTGGCTTCAAAGCATGTTGCTTCAGAGAGGCCGAATTGGTCGAAGAACCATTTGAACTTTGTCGATTTCTTAAGCGCTATCACACGCCTGGTCTCAAAGTCCGGACAAGTGGGAGCTGCGAGTTCAAAGAGCTCACACACCATCGGCTTTTCCATCTCGTCATAATGCGCAAGCATCATGACCGTCTTGTCGTTATCCTTGTGGCACGGGAGAGAATCTTTCAAGACATCTTCTGTTTGGCGGGGTAACTCTAAAGCGTCGTCAGACATCATTTTTCAAACTAGGGATCTGAGTGCCCAACATTCCGTAGTAGGATGTTTGATGGAACGGTAGTATATGCAATAATCTGTCCGCGCTTGATCCTTTTTGGTGATAGGTCGCCTTGGCTCGGGGAGGTAAACCTTTCTATCTTCTACCCAGGTATTGAGCAGTGCTTGTGCCTCATCCACTGAGATAGGTAGCGGCGGGGGAATTTGATAAAACTCTCTCTTTTTTGCCTGCAGGTCTCCTCTTCCTCTAGAAGAGCCTTCAGCTGCATATACAGCATGGTTGCATCGGTTAGGCCTCCATGAGGAAGGTTGAGGTGTCGTTGGCCACCATAAGTAGGGTTGTGATGCTGTCATTCGTGCCCCTGATCTTACTGTTTCACTTATGTTTCGGGCCGCAACACATAGAGCAGAAAAGTCAGGGAAGTGGTGGTTGACCAACTGGAGTTTACAAGGGGTCTTTTGGGAAGTGGGTTATAATCCACTTCCCAGATTATAACCCACTTCCCTCTCTTACATAACCAAAAAGTTGATTATAACCATCTTCCCAAAATAGCCCTAAGTCGTGAGCATCCATTCAATGCACAATGACACCAGTTGGTGTTCTTCTATCAGGTCTTGAATGTCTACCGCTTTTTCCTTGAAGCGGTGGACGTAAACAAGGATGTCCTTCCCAAGTCGTCGTGTTTCCCTCATAAGATGAAGGGTGGTTAACCTTTCTTCAACGTAGAAGAACTTGATATAAAACTTTTTTACCAAGTCCTCCTATGAAGAGATAGAGCCAGCGGCGAGGTTGGCGTACCATGAGAATGCTCGATCTGTGAGGGATTTGGAGAATTCTCTCATGTGAAGGTTTCGGTCCTCTCAGTGAGCTCCAAGAGCGTCAAGAAAACGTGAAACATGCTCCCTGGCATTCCCTTTTCGTTCGTCGAAACGAACAAACTTAGGTACTATATATCCTACCGAATATGGAAGACTTGCAATGTGGATAGGGTAAGGGGGACGAAGGTCCAATTCTGGAGAGGCAGGGATGTGACCTTTGTTCGTCTAGAGGAGACTGTGTATGTGCTCTTTTACTACATCCAGTGTTGATGGTTGGGAAGGGGGTTGATCCGGCAGAAGAGCTGGAGAGCCAGTCGAAACCACTGCGGTGGGAGCTCCGCTAATGGATCCAACTTGTGGTGGAGGTATTTGGCTGGGAGCTAATGAAGGGAGCGGAGCGACTATTTGTCCTCCCACTTGGGTTTGCAAGTTGTTTTGTGGAGCGAGGTTGGCTTCTGAACCGTTCTGGGCTAATGGCGAAGCGCCATTTTGTGATAATGAAAGGGGGTTAGATGATGATGGAAGTGTAGGTGCCCTTTGTAAGGCTAGTAGGGCATCCATTAAGAGTTGCTGGCTCTGTTGAAGAGAGGTGATGCTCTCAGTTAATACACGTAACTGATTCGCTATGGCCGGTTGAGAGGATTGTTCTTCTGGAGAGCTGCCGGAGTTGTGTTCCGAGGTCTCCACCAGGGTCTCCCTATCGCCACCTTGGGATGTGACTGCCCCAGTTCCAGTGTTCTTTTTGGGTGCCATGTGAAGTGAGCATCACTCTTCCCCAGCAGAGTATAATGTGGGCGAGAGGTGTGGTTAGAGGTAGTCCAGGAAGATGATAGGCACTTCAATGGCTTGAGATCACCGGAGGTGGAGAGGAAGAGGTCAAGGCAAGCTTGAAGGGGGAGGAGTTGGCAGTGATAGACCTTGAACACTAATGTAGAGTGTGATAGAGGGTGTTTAAACATGAGACTTGGTTGTATTGTTGTTGTGTCTCGCTGCATATACGATACATTATATAGGCAATAGGAGTATTGGCGCCCAAGCAAACTGTTGGACAGGTGGCTCGTTCTCCTCAACTCCGCCAAAAGTGATATAAGCCCTTCTGCCGTCCGTAGGTTGACGGCAAGCAGAGAGCAACATTTCATGGCAGACGGAAAGTAACATTTCGTATATGCATTAGATGACATGAATGTAAGGTCGTTGTTGGCTCTTCCCCAAGCTTGGTCGAGATGGAGTTGTCTTAGCAAGAAGACAACCATCTCGACGATCCCATGACCTCAGCTGCCAATCCAATATCCTCTGATGATCCCGAGCAATAGTGCCTGGATCCTGCTCCCAACCTAGGCATCCAAGTAAGTGAATGGGTCAGGGCCCACCTTAGTGTTTAGGAGAGCCAGGGGCATGCTTCCAAGCGACCAAATAGGAGAATGGGCCGCGGGCTTATCTTAATGTTTAGGAGAGGGCTCACTTCTAGGCTACCAAATAGGAGAATGAGCCGCAGGCATATCTTAATGTTTAAGAGAGCCAGTGTTTATCAATCCAAGTCCAAATAAACCGGGGCCTGATTGTATTGTTGTTTGGTCTTAGAGCGAGGTATGAAGGACCATGGGCCCTGTGAGGCTATGGTGCTTCTTGTTGCAAGGCTCTTCATATTTAGATATATTTGGGCTTATATATATGCTCTTGCTTAGGCTAAGCATATAGTCTTGGTTTTGCGTAGTACCTTAGCACATGGCGCCCGTAGGACTCGCCATGTATCAAATATACGACATGCCATGTGGTGCCTTATTGGTCTGCCACGTGGGTGGGGTTTTGGTGATGTGGCACCTGTAGGGCTTGTCACATATTGGGCTTGATACAAGTACGCACACTGTCAAAATCAATTACATTATAACAGAATTAGTTCTCTCAATGCCTTCATTTTTTTTTCTACAATTTCGGACAAGATATAAAACAAAAATCAAATTATCAAAAAGAGAAAAAGGGGAAGGGGATGATTTAATTAAGGATACCTCAAAAGGCATAGTGAAACATGCAAAATTGAACGAGGCAATCAAAGTTCTATGTTCAGAATCTTGTATGGAATTCAGATTTTGTGCGCTGCCTGGGGTATCAACAATTCTTCATAATCATCAACCACCACCTGTTTAAGATTCAACCAAGCATGCGTTAGTCATCAATCAACATACATTTGTAGAGACACACACACAAAGAGAGAGAGAGAGAGAGAGAGAGAAGTAATTGTTGTACATCATATATCTCTCCATGACAAGTGTATTCCACATGCAACTGCTTAGGTTCTCCAAGACAAGGATCACAGAAGCCCATAATACCTGACTTCTTCACACCCTCATGGAGCTGCACAAAAATAGTGCAAGTTGAAGATTATAGAAATTTCCAACAGATCTCTAGAATATGTATATATTGTATTCATGGAGCGTAAAATAAGCTACTTAAAAACTTATCCTGAATATATTGAAAAATCAAAGGCTAAGCAACAAGCTAATGAGGAATCAAAAGTTGGAAAAAAAAAAATTGACGAGTCAAATTTTATTAAAGAAAGGGAAAATAATTCAATAGTCAACACCGCCGTGATATGTGCACTTGGTGCTCCCAACCAATTGGATCACACAGATGGATGGGGCTATCCTTGTCTCCCACCCAACCAACCAAGGTGAGTTAGGTCATCTCCACCCATCCCGTGACTAGTGCTCTTATTGATCAGTGTGCTAAGTTGGTACTCTGGAACTACTGAATAATTTTAGTAAATAAATCGCCAACAAGGGGGGCGTAACTATTACACGGTCTTAGGTAGAACTCAACCCCAAAAGCTAGCTATTGAGGTGAGGGTGCCCTTACGCTTATGTGCTTAACATTATTTTAGTTCTCAGGCGATGTGGGACTTCGCTTCATAGTAACCTACACACACGACAAATACAAAAAAAATAAAATAAAAAATAATTAATTAATTAAAAAAATTATATTTAAATAATGGCTTAGGGAAAAAGGAATTGTCTCCCTAAACCAAAAATATAAGGAGACAAGCACTGTCCCTTTCAAACACAAAACATAATTCTCCAAATCTTCAAAAGACTTCCTAGTCCTTCTCATTCCACAAACACCACGTAAGGCAAAGCGGAGCAGCCAATCTCAAGTTGCATTATTAATCAAGAGATCAGTTACGGTACATGCAAGCAAATTTATTTCATTGTATTTTTTCTTTTCTTCTCCTTTTTCAGGAAGTTGAACAAATTTTGTGTAGATATTTGGCTTAGATTGCAAGCCAACATTTAAACAGTTCATAATCTTTTTTTCATTCAATTGTAAACATCACCACGTGTGGAGAACTAGCAAGCCAAACAATGAGTACAACAATAGATCAACGATTCCTCACTATTATGCTGTTGCATTCCCTAAATCTAAAATAATATCTGTAGGGCTAGTACTATGGGAATCCATTTTGAGTGGTTGATCTCTCTATAGCAGGCTAGCAACCATTACAGAGAACCAAAAGAAAGGCTAGAAATTTTGCTTTCTTAATTTCTAGCATCTTCTCCCAGATATGACATACAAAAATATTTCTGGTAGACTTATTCCACAGCTGTTTCTTGTCCAGTTTGCAAGTCTCCAATAACAACATTCCATCACGTGACTAACTATATCAATAAATGGCCTTTAGAGTATGCACTGTAAAAAATTGACAGAAAAATATCAAATCTTGCATTTAAAGTACTGCACTTTTCGTTAATTAGAACATTTTAATTTTAATATCAATGGTACTAAATTTGGAAATGTATTAAATCCTCAGCACATAAACTATACAGAGAAGATAATCAAAATTTCAAATATGAAAGAGAAGTACCTTAAGCTGCCCAGAATCATTGACCAGGAAATTTAGAGGTAAAGTGACATCTATGACTTGTGAAGCTAATTCGTCTTTTGTTTCTCCCACTTCATCTTTTTTCTTCAAAGCATTTGGACTTCCATAAACTGCTTTTGCAATTACCAGTCCACCCGTTTCTAGTTGCCTGCTCTTTTTCCTATTGGCCACATTTTGTAACAACTGCTGAGCTTTCTCAGCTGCAGCCCTTGCCTCCCTAACCTACACAAAACAGGGAAATACATAAAAAGTTTGCCCCTCCTGGGCCCCATGTGCCTCCTGAATATGGGTGCAACAAATCGCAGAATGTTCAGCAACAGCTATTAGGACAGAGATTCAATTCAAAATAATGTCACTAGAAATATAAGGTTGAAGTCCAACGGAGTCAAAGATGTTGAGAACAACCCTCAAGCCCTGGTTGTTAGCCACAATGAGAGGTCACCAAGACCAGGCCAGGACAATCCCACCTAGTGTTTGGTGTCCAGATTTTTCTATGTTTCTGCTGGATCTTTGTGTTTGTGTCATGATCTGTTACATTCTTTTTTCCTTGTCCCTGTTAGCCTCTGTTTGCTGGTTTTGGCCAGTATCAGGGGGTATGCCACCTTGATTATTGGTATATCATTTTTTATCAAGGAAAAGAGCAAGCACACCAAACTATCTTGGACATGGGGTATTACATAATGAAAGCACTTTGTTGCTACTGGCTTTTAATCTCGATCTGCCAACAGTCAATCTAAACGAGGCCTTGCTTCTTCATCCATATTCAGATTTCCTTTGCTTGGTTAGGACCAAGTCATAAGCAACTAAAGAATCTGCCTTCAGTTCCATGGCTCTAGCCTGCAAGGGGCAAGGATAGAAAAGAGTTCCCAAATGGGGGATGGTGGGCCACTTTCAAAGAACATTTCTCTTCTACTACATTCCCTACCATGCATTGCTTCCTTCTTGCTGTAGGATTTCATACTAATTGAAACGGATCATTCCCAAATGCTACCACTTGGGAGATGCCTTTTATTCTTCATAGTGATCTCCTTTACCCGCTGAATCATGGAACCACCTCTCGTCCCTTATCTTCTTATTTGATTTACTTTCCTTCCCGTTAACTCTAATTTCAGTGATCATGAAGTTCCTTCTAAGAGAAAAAAATAGGTAAACCAGGACTATCTTAGACATGGGGTATTACATACCTGAGCTGCAGTCCTCTTCATATTATCCAACACTTCATGCTTTTCCCATTTAAGGGAATAAGGTTTTACAATGAATGTCTGTGAACATACCAAAGGATTAAAATTCAATAGAAAAATATGGAATTTTCTAGTCAAAGAAGGCATAAAAATTTAAAAGCCATTAACAACTCATTCTCAAGTGTGTATTGCTTAACCATATAGATCCCAAAGCCGCATTTAAAGAGCTCAGAAAAGAATAACGACCAGCCCTTATTGTCAAATCTCATCAGCAAATGGTACAAGCAAAGATGCTTATACATATCAGCATATAGACACGAAAGTCATATAGGCACACAACTCATTCTCTACTTGTTTGTAAAAAATAATTTTATGCAATGCTCTCAATCCTTTTATGCTTTATTACAGCCAACTGTATTTCTGCCTTCAGACATGCACATTGGAAAGCATTTTGGAAGTCTTTACTCATTCTGACCTGTGTGATATGCTAGAAATTGCATGATTGCATTTCAACTCTCATTTTTTCCTAAAGATGTATATGGTGTTTAATTACCGAACCTAGTTAATTGAGTGTTTCATAGGCCATCTCAAGAAGCATTAACAAGAAAATATTTATTTATATGCGAGTTATTAAAGAGGAATTAAGAATGAGAACACCAAATTACTAACAACTAGACAGATTGGACATAAGTCAAAAGTTGGACATTCCTTGACAACCTTGAGTAGAAAGTAAATTGATGCTGGAATAACAAGTGCTCCAGTTGCAATCACAGCATTCAAATGCCTGGAAAGCAGTATCTGCATGCCGTAGCACATGAACAATATCAAAAACCCAAAGCAAAAGCATAGAATGAATTACCAGTATCACAAACAATCATGTACACAAATTTATATGAGATGCAAGTACTTCTGAAATAAAAAACACGATTGACTTGACTTCATTATAAAGCTTTAGTTCTTTCTCTGACATAAAATAGTTATGTATTATTCGCTGACACGAACCCTCAAAACATAGGCAGCATGTACCTAACATAAATTAGGCATGTGCCTAAATCACAATATTAAATGGATGCAATAACTAAGGACTGGTTCAACTGCTTAGAGATCACCATTCAAGCAAATCACAAAAACACACAAGTGGCTCAAATTTCCATTTATTCTCCCTTTCTGGTTGTCCCAAAGATGTAGAGTCTTCTGATTGTGTTCTTGTGTCACAGATCAAGATCATGATCACTTTCAGTAGATTGTTAATGTGAAGATTCTATTTGAAGAAGAGCACACCATAAATAACATTTGACCTAAGGCAGATGCCAAAACAGAAAGAAATTAAGAGAGAGAACTTTCCAATGATGACATCCGAAACTAAGCAGTAAAGGTCCATTAATAAAAATATAAAACACAAAAGCCTTTTCCATATAGAACAGATCGAGTAAACATGGAAAATTGTTGCTCAATTAGTTATAAGCAAAATTTATGTGACCAATACAAGTGAAAGCATGAGATTGCACTTACAGGAACGATTAATTTTTGGCCCCCACGATGTAGTTCAAATCTCCAAAAAATACCCTACCAATAATTGGAAGAACGTGAGATACAACCAAAACAATATATATATATATAAAGAAAAATCACTACATAAAATGGAATAAGTCCAGATGAACTCCAAATAATAACAATTCGAGGATATCTAATCTATGGAAAGTTTGTCTAAAAAAAAATCACAGAACAATATGTCGTATCAAATACAAGTTTCAATGAAGCTGCACAGAATTAGTGATTGCAACCATCATAACAGCACAAGAAGATTTTAGAACCATTTTCAATTAAAACCTAAAGGAAAACAGCATACGCAAGCCCGTTCAACATAAAATATTCAACAATAAAAGCAATACATGAATGATGACATGAGGCAAAAAAGCCAACAAATATATCTTCCATTTTGCTGACTAATAATTAAGTATTATCAGTTTACTCTTCCACAGTGCATGCCCTACAGCCCTTATCAGAAACTTCAAGTAAAGGACGTCACATTATGGTTTTGGTGGATTACATACCAAAGTCAGCATAGTCTATCATTAAAAAAATGTAATGCAACTATGATGCTGTATGTTCAATTCCATTGAGTATGACACACCACTTCCCCATTGTGCTTTGGAACCTAGTGATAATCCACAAATATGGTTACAAAGATTCATGGTTCGCTGAGGAATAGACACCCATCAGTACAGTAGCAACTTGTACCACTGTTTGCCCCCTTTTGGCATAGTACATTGATCTCAGGCTTTCGAGTGTACAACCGTTCAACCCCTATTGGTGTTTTGTCAATGATATTTGACTTATCAAAAAAAAATAAAAAAATAGAACCTTAAGCACAGGTTGAAACAATAAACTCGTTAACCAAATCCCAACTAGTTTCAATCATACATTATAAAAGAAAAAAAGCTTGGTGATAGAAAGATCTAAACTCTCCACAATTAAGTGAGAATAATCCCAAACAAAACTGAGCAGACACATTATAACAGGTTAAGTTTTGAGCCCTAATATTCAAATGTTACAAATTACAATGCAATCAGGGCAGCTGACTCAACTTACATGTTGAACTGGTTGAACTGTGAAACAGGCTATCAAAATATGTGGATGGTAATTCCAGTTCCAATTACTATTTTTAGCCATTCTTGGGCTAAAGGCAGTTTTTAGTAAGTATTTCCTTGGATAATTTACACAGAAGCATTAACATTTAGACAATTTCCTGAGAATTGTTCTGGTATTCCATACTTGACACATTTGCAGATATTGCTCATTCTGATTTAAAGACCATGGTTTTTTACCATAGTAGAAACAAGAGCATATGAAGAAACAAGTATCAATGGAGAAAAGACAAGTCATCTTTTGTCTGCATTGCAGCAAGTACCTGAATTCCTACTGAATACAACATGCGGACAGTGCTGAACTGAGATATTTTCCTTCCACCTCCAACTTCAATCTCAAGAGTAGTGCTAAAAAGTGATGTATAAAGTCAGAGGAGAACAATCTAACTTGCACATAGGAATAATTGCATAGTTATATAGACACTACGAAAGTTGGTCAAAATATTTGGTAGCATGCTATGTTGTCTTTTAACAGGCAATTCTTAAGGTTGCTCACACTACAAGATCGAAGATACCATGAGGATGGGCTCTTTCACTATCAGATGACAGCACAATAGTATATAAAGTGAATTTCAATAAAAAAAATATATACATCAGCATAAAGTTGTACTAATAACAATTTACTTTTTCTGAGTGAAATGCATGGTAAATTCAGTGGAATATTTAATTGAGGATCATCTTGCATCACAAAGGTAAAGCCCCTAAAGGATAACCACTCTAACTGAAGTCCATCATCGTTGGTACTTTTTTGCACCTCCCCTATAAACTCCACCTTTGTGTACATATTTCCAATATAAAAAATCAAACTTGCTAACTGAATGTGTTTGACTAAGAGCACCACATTAACTCAGAGTGGAGTCACACAAACAGTCCCATGCCTAAGCTGAAGACAGACTACGGGATGCCAAATAGATTACTGATACAGGTTTGTTGTAAAAGAATTGATAAATGATTTATCAGGTAGACAAGGTAACTGATATTCACACAAACAGTCCCATGCCTAAGCTGGAGACAAACTACAGGATGCCAAATAGACTTTTTTTTTTTTTGGGATAAACAACGCCAAATAGACTTTTCATACAGGTTTGTGGTAAAAGAAGTCGGAAAATAATTTATCAGTTACACAAGGTAAATTACATCGGCCCATTTCTTGTGCATATAGAATAAAAGGAAAATTATGCTGCCAATTGAGAAGAATCAGTAAACACATTAGCAACCTCTAATTGTCAGCAAATTGTTGTGGTGGCGGACCATAACAACAGTCAACATAATTTAGGTCAGTTATCATTTATGTCTATTGATTCCGGGCTATTCAGCTGTTACAGATTCATGGAGTCAGCCTTTGATCAGCCATACATCAATATCAGCAAAGCTAATTTGCATTCTTAATGTTTAGTTGAAAATTTTCTAACAGGCTACAAAAGGCATCCAATCATGCCAGCAACAAAGTCCAGGAAAAGAAATAACACCTTGTAATATACTACGAAGAATCATCTAAGTAAAACCTAAGTAAAATAATACCCAAACAATCGAACGAATTAATTCAAATCTCCATTATTGTATCTTACAAAATACAGGATTTCAGAGAAGCTTCCAAGTCCAAAAACTTGATATCCGGATAAATACAATTGAACATACCTTCCAACACTGCCTGCAATAAGCCCATGAGACTTTGCAGAGAAGTGATGAGTATAATGAGCTGATGCTCCAAATGAACTTGTGCCAAACTGCAGTACATTGAACGTGAAGTATTTGAAGTATATCAGTGTGCATAAAAGCTTTATGGTATCTACAACAAGGGTGGAAAAACAATAAAAAATCTATGTGTAACACAGGATATAAATGTGTCCTTCCACAAGATAATCGCAATTAAAAACATTCAACCCTTCCTGAAAGACAATTTTCACTCAAAGAGGAAAAGTAGATCTACCTTAATCTCTCCAGCAGCAGACATTTTCTCTTCTTTCTTCTGCCATCCAACAGCTATAGATGACTCTGGACCTAAAGCAAGCTGTATCTGGAAGGAGGAAAAAGGGAGCGAAAAAAGTCCAAATACAGGCAAAAATCTTAGCATCTGTAGAAACTGATTTATGTAAACCCCAAATGTTTTCATGCCTTCTGTTAGCAAAAGAAAGGCTGGTCTATGATATTTACGTTTCTCTTTTTCATTGGTAATCCTTCATACTTTAAGAAGTCATCCTTTTACCAGCTTTTTTTTTTTTTTTTTTTTTAAAACATAATTTTCCTTGGCTTAGAATGCAGAATAAATTAAGGAAAAACTGAGACCAAATAGCATTTAATTACGTAAAAATTCAAAGCTTCTTTAGTTTATCAGCAATTTCCTGCATGACTGTGTCCATACCACTACTGCTTTAAAATTGTTTACGCGTTATGTTCTACAAAAGCCAAAAACCAATAAGATACAAAGAAGGCCAAACAGCATACATTTCCACTCGATGTCTCAGAGAGTTGGCGAGTCCAGGAATTGGAAAGATTAATCGAACCATCTCGTAAAGAAACGGCAACACCTGTTGTTGCAGTGGAGTGCAGAGATAGGTGGCTGAACAAAGACACAAGCAAAAGGTGGAGTGAAGCTAGTCAAATGGGAGGAAAGCTGGGATAGCAAAACTGACTTACAGAAGCAATTTTCCTACCGAGATGTTTGCACACCAACCAATGCACGTAAACCAGCAGATGCCATGAATTCTATGGAGGAAACTGATGACATCTGGTGCCTAAGCACAGCAGTAGCAGCACCACCACCAGAATTACCATTAACTACCAGATTTCCACCAATAACAATAGCATTCTGCTTGGATATTTCAGACTGGACTTCACTTGACATTGCCATTCTGAAATTTATGTAGATGAACACAATTGAATAAGATGAAATAATAGAATTATAAATTAATCAATCTTTACGTGCATGGAACCTCATTCCTTTAGAAGACATCCAAGACAATGCAATTTAGATAGGAAGTTTATCGTAATGCTTCAAAATGATAAAAGAATGCAATGGTAACTAATTATTATCGGAAAGAACATTGTAAGAATCTTCACGCATTTTAAAGTGTATTAACATTCTTTGGTAAATGCAAGGATATACAGATCGTGAGTATTTTAAAGTCCAAGCAAATTAAGGCATGGCAGTAACACCACCATCATTATGTTTCAAAAAGAATCAGAGACAGAAAGGGACAAAACCAATTAGGAAGCAAGCAAGATGAAGCAAAAAAGAAATTTTGATGAGATACGAATATGAATGTTCACTTTTTGTACAATTTATTTAATCTAACTGAGCATATTCCCCTTGACATAGCGGAATGACGAAAAAAATATTCATAGAGCCGAGGCTTATTTTGGTTTGGTTAGTCAAAGAAAAGCTTAGTTGCTCCCCAAGCATATTATATTAGAAGCAAATTAACATGAATGAGTATTAATGGTATCACAAGCACACAGAGCAATTGTTCAATAATCAATGAAAATAAAACTATGTTACTTGGACAGGGCTATGAGTATCCAGTGCACGTGTGTGTTGAAGTATCTGATTCATCTAATTCCTTGTCTCAAGACATGGGCACACAAGGACGGAGAAATATATTTATATTTATATTTATTAATATACTTCTTTTATTGTCTACAGTATAATAGTGTTAAAAAGGTGTCATAAAGCAATTCATGCGTAATATGAGAGTTCTATGCATAATTTTATGCATAGGCCTCGTTTTTAACTTCTTTTATTGTCTACAGTATAATAGTGTTAAAAAGGTGTCATAAAGCAATTCATGCGTAATATGAGAGTTCTATGCATGTTAGGTGAATATCCAGCTATACATGTTGGACACTACCCAAGTGTCAAGTGTGCAACACAGATATTTGGTACATTTAGATGTGTCCATGTAACATAAAATAAAAGTTGAACCACTTACGAGGGTGCAAAACTTCTCAGTTTGGAGCTCATTTTCAATAATAAAAAAAGAGAAATTTTTTGTAATTATCTAAAGGGAATGCAATATTTCTCAGTTCTTTCCTTACACCATAAAATACATGTACAGTGGCACAATGTTCACTTTTAATTCCATGTGGAAAATCCATTTCCTAAGTCATGAAGAAGATAGCTACCAACAATGCATAATATTATCTAAATTGTACTTCAGAGAAAAGGAGCAAGGACATTATGATAAGCTGTACCCTGTCATGATTCCATCACCAACCAATGATGCATAACATTATGATTATCTAGATTATATATCAAACAAAAAGAAACAATGAAAATAAAATAAGCTATACCCTCTCATGATGCCACCACCGTTTAGAAACTGCGGCAAAGACAAATTAGCCAGAATTGAACCAGAAGGTTGGACATGAGCTGAGACCTTTTCTTGTTCCTTCCTACGACGTAATCTTTCTAGTTCTTCCTTAATCTCCTCAGCTTTATTCAGTTTAGGACCAAGTTCCAAACCTGAAGTCAAACCTTCCATCCCATAAATGTCATATATCAGCCTTTTTTTCTCATCAGATAAAATTTCATAGGCTTCACATATCCGTTGAAAGTTTTCTGTAGCAATTTCCTGCATCTGGAAATTATCCATGTAATAAAAAATTTAGCTGTTTACTTTAAATTCAAATCAGAAAATAAACTCAAGAATCAAATGAAACCACAAGGTAAAAGTTTTGGCCATAAAAGAACTTTGAGAAACTAGCAATACATATCTGATAAGACATGCAAGTCCTTATATTCAGATGTTAAGACGTACGGACACAGACATGCCAATACGATAATTTCAACAAGACACAACATGTGGAGAATACACACAAAATATGTAGTTTTATATATCTATTATATGTTATATATATCAATATATAATTTAAAGATAATAAAAGAAATGCAACATAACACTAATTCCTATAAATCTACATTGTTTATCCTATTAAGACATAGCACAACAGAAACTTCAAACAATAGTAAATATAATGACAATAAACTTCTCACACACGCACAAAAAAAAAATGGTGAAAAACCAAACTAGAAATAAAAAGAGAACTTGAAGTGATTTCTTTGGGAACATCTTTCATTAACTTTGTTTGAAAGGATTTCTCTCTGAAAAGGGATTGAGCTATAATTCACTAAAATAAAAGCCAGTGTTTCAAACAAAGAAAAGCAAAATTGTGTATACTATCATGAGAGATTTCTCATGGACACATCATAGCGCACAACAAATAATATGGATAGTATCCCGTAGGTCTAATATACATGTGAAATCCATGTTGGTTTCTTTAAGGGGTTGAATAACATATGTTGTCCTCATTTGGAATTTTTTATAACAAGTTGGACCATCTTGCTTGAATTCTCATAAATTTAGGAGGATTGCTTTGATGGAAAGATAGTTATGTAAGTTGCAATTGCTCTTCTCTAAATGTATGCAAATTTGAGGCGTTCTAGAAATCTCCTATCTGTTTTACATATTATCCTATTTTATTTATCAAACTAACAACCATACTTTAGTTTCTCTTAACAATAACTTCAGTCCACTGCATAACTTCTTTACACGAGTAATCCACTTCTAATTGTATGCCCCACTGGATGGTGGTCTAGGAAAAGTAGATTGAGTACAAACCTAATCTTTGGCATAATTTGCACAAAGTGGTTGTCCTTGGATTCGAACCCATAACCTCAAAACCAAAAAAGTGAATTGGGCAATTTTGGAATTAGCCCATTTGCAAATTAAATTATTTGATGTGCTTGACTATAAAAATGAAACAACTAGAAAGCCTATTGTGCTTAGAAGAGTATTTACAAACAGTTTTCCTTTCTTGTATTTAAAAAAAACAAAATAACAAAAACCACAACTGAAAATTCATTTGTTTCTTTAATTAAATAAATTTGGCACCAAGTTTGGCAAAATGTCAAATTTAGCAACAGGTCTTCTCTTTTACCTCTTTAATGATGGGTCCACAAATGACATTTATTGGCGCTGTTTGGGAAGAATAGTTTGGGGCTATTATAGCCTCAAAATGAAAATAAGCCAACAAGCCTACTGTAGCAACCCTTTTTATTAAAAAAAAAAAAAAAGAAAAGCTAGAGGACAAGTAGCAGCCTACACCCACAGCTATCCCACAGCTACGGACAGCTAGGTACTGTGCCACGGAAATTCATCCCACAGCTGTTAAATTACAAGTTTGGCCCTTTAGTTAATTTTGAAAAATAAAAAGTTATGGACAAATTTGTCATTTTAACTTTAAACATCATTTCAACACATTTTTCAATACAACAACTCAAATAAAAATTCATCCCATCTTCCCAAATACAAAAACTAAAATAGCCTACTAAAATAGCCAAATAGCCAAAAAGCTTCTAAAATAGCCACTTCCCAAACGAAGCCATTGTCAACTTTTGGTGACTAAATTAAAGAAATACCACTTGCACCACTAGAATTTTATGGCGTTTCGGCACCAAAATTTACCTTTTGCATTGCCATTTTGGCACATTGTAGATTAAACTAAAACACTAGCCAAACAAAGCTCGAAACCCAAACACTTAACAAACACATCTATAAAAAAATTGCTATATAAAATCCATTTTCTTACATCATTTTCTCACTCCAAGACACAAGTGAGTGGCTCTCATATCCATTTATGAATGTGGGTCTCATTGCTTCGTGTCTAAGAGTGAGAAAAATGGGTTAAGAAATGTAATTATATATATATAGCATTGCTCATCTATTTACACAATGAATCACCCAATACTACACTAACCCAAAATAATCATCCTAAAATGCAGTTCAAACATTGTAATACTCAAAAGAAAAATGTTTTCTGCCCAAATTTATGTGACCCGAATGGCTCGAATGTATCAAAAATGATGTCATCTTATCCCAAAATGAAGCCGTTTTGGCACATTCAAGTCATTCGAGCCGTGGGCCACCAACATTACTGTACTCAAAAACTGTAATAATTCAATTCAAACATAGTGTGAATAGAGAGAGGATTGCCTGGGGAGCTTGGTATTTGTCAGGATGATAGATTTGGGCCCATTGGCGATAAGCTTTTCGGATTTCTTCGTCGGAGGCTTCAGTGGATACGTGTAGCAGAGCGTATAGCTCTCTGTTCGGAGGTCCATCGTCTCCTGATGCTTTCATTTTCGTCTCTCTGCTGTTACACAGAATCCAAGGACTAGGTTTTAGGGTTGTTTATGGCAAATCTTGTGAGCTCGTGAGAAAAAAAATAAAAATACTAAAAAATAATAGATTCTTTCTTTGTTTTTGTTTCGATTTTGTTTTGTGAAGGTATTTCTGGTGATTTTTGTGGGTTCTGACTTCACTGTGTTTTGGGGGTTTTGAGGTTTTTGAGTGGGGGTGGGGTTGTCATTGCGCTTTTTTGCGTCCATTTATAATTCTAACTTTTGAAAGATTATTTTAGGTCGATTGGTTAAATTTATTTTATCGTTTCTAATTTTATGAATTTATTTTAACTTAAAAAAATTGATTTTTAGAAATTAATCATCCCTTAATTCTGATTATTAATTTTTGTTGTGAATATATTAATTTATAATTATACTCTTAAATTTTTTTATTTTTTATTTTTTTTAAAATAGAAAATGATCCAAATAGATTATAAATTATTATTATTATTTTTTATAAAAAATGTAGACAAGCAGTGAATAACAAAAAATAAAAATTAATTAAAAAAGTTATTTCACAACTTATTTAACAAACACTACTCAACAACTCAAATTTATAATCTAACAAGTACACCAAATAGATTAACAATTTCTAATTTAAATCATAATTTATAATCTATTAAATTATAATCTATAATCTATTTTAACAGGTATACCAAACGAGGCCATTGGGCTAGTGCCATCAATAAGCTTAGGGCATGTTTGAAAACCAAACATTTTAATTAAGGGTAAATTAGAAGGTTTACTTAAAATACCATTTGCATTATGTGATTTTAAAAGTTATATCTTGCTTATTGAAATTTTTAATTTATAACAATTGACTCTTTTTTATTAATAAATTATCAAATTAATTAATAGTTTTTAATTATGTTAAAAAAATTATTTCAATCAATAATTCAGGTAATTTTATCATTGTATAAGAGAGCATTTACGAATTCAAATTTTTCAATTAATTTTGTCAAAAAAAAATCCTAACAATGGAGTATTCTAATTTTTCAAATCATATGAAATAATTCGTATTTTAAATAAATTTTAAGGGTATATTTGTAATTTATTCTTTAATTAAAAAGTTAAAAAAATATTATAAATTATTACATAAATTTTTTATTTTTTTATATTTTGTTGTTAAAAGTCAATTTTCAAGTTCTTAATATCACGGCGAGTTTTATTTCGATAATTTAAATTGTTTATTTTGTAATACTCTCAATATATATCATTAATAAGAAAAAAAATTAGGGCAATTTAATAATTTGTAATAATAATCGTAGTATTTTTATTTTATCATATTTATGTTAAAAAATAAATGATTTAATTTTTTAAATATAATATGTTTATCTTTTTAAAAAAAGAAATTGTTAGCTGTACAAAAAAAATGGTAGGACCAATAAACAGTCCAATCCGGTCTAAATTGCCGATATTGTCTGATTTTTATTAGCTTTGGTCCTGATTTTGAAAATTATGAAAATGTTCAAATGGTTTCAATTTACAAGACTTTAGTTATGGTTCTCCATGAGATATTTGTTTTTTTTATTTTTTTTTATATATTTTCATATGTAAAAATTAAAATATAAAAAGCTTTTTATAAGACTTGAACACTCACTGGTCTTTGTCTTTATCTTCGATGTGAAATTGATAAATTCTAACTAACTTTAAAGAATTAATTATTGTTAATTTATTTATTAACATAATATCTATATAATAAAGCAAAACGGATTTTGAAAATATATAAAATGTATCAGAGATACATTTCATTTTAAGGGCTCAGATCAATTGTGATAAATATCAATGGTTGAGAGGATGCTTCAATTCCCGCCCAAACACTCGGTGCTCTCTCTCTCTCTCCCACCCACCCACGTCTCTTCCCATTCCATTTTTATCTCTCTCTCTCCCTCTCTGTTGCACGTCTCCTCCCATTCCCTCCTTATCTCTATCTCCCTCTTTGTTCCTCTTCTTTATCTCTCACTCCCGACATTACCTCTCTCACCCGAGTTCTGCCTCTCCCCCTCTCCCCCCTTCTCTCTCAGTGGCTTCAATTCGCAACCCTTCCACTCGCTTTCTGAAAGCTAGGGTTTCCAATTAACAACCACGAAACCGAGTTAGCTCCTCCCACCACCACAGCCGCCGCCGCCGTCTTTTCTTTCTCCCTCTGCTTCGAACCCGATTGGAGCTCTCCGTTACCTCTCTCCCTCTCTCTCTCTTTCTCTCTATGCTTCATGTATTGATTGTTATTTATTTTTCATTTTCTGGGACTTAATTACCTATATCTTAATTTTATTTGCTTCAATTGTGTTGGTGCAGATACAAAATAAACCAAGCATCTCTGGATAGCATGATAAAGGTTCGTTTAGAAAGCACTTCATATCTTTTTACTGGAATTTTCTCTCTATCATCTGTTACCTCTCTCCCTCTCTCTCTCTCTCTCTCTCTCTCTCTCTCTCTCTATTGTTTTGTGGCTTTCATCATATATCCAGAAGAGTTGGGGCTTTGATTTTGATTTTTCTAAACCTTGATCATATATCCAAAGTACTCATTTTGATTAACCTCTGGTTATATATCCAGAGTAGCAGAGTACTCATTTTGATTTTCTCCGAAAAAGACCATTTTATGTTGATTTGTTTGTACCCAAATGTGTTTGTTATTGCTAGAAAAAATATAATTTTTATTGGGCTTTGAGTTTTAAGACTTAATACAAATAGTTTTGTTGGTGCGTTGCTGTCATTGGATTTTTTTATATATCTATATAAACCTTTGATTATAAGAGGAATTATATACATTGGAGTGCTTCTATGTTTTGAGGTAATTTGGTGAGCTGGGTCTGAATTTGGAGGTGAATTCAGGCTTGGTAAGAGGAATTATATACATTTGGGTGTGTTGTTTGTTGGTGGAATTGAGGTCTATAATGGTTATAATAAATCTATCTGTTCCATTTGATTGCTAATCTTTTTAGTGAGGTTGAGTTATTGACTCTTCAAAGGAACAATGCCTTAGCCTTAGGTGCTGAAATACATATGCATGCACACAGAGAGAAAGTGTGGGTTTTTTATGATGATACAAATTGTGATTGATCTATATCTATATATCTATATATATCTCTGCAAATGTGTGTGCATTGCTGAAGCCATTTTCGCACAGAGAGAGAAAGTGTGGGTTTTTGATGATGATACAAATTATGATTGATCTGTACCTATATATATCTCTGCAAATGTGTGTGTAAAAAAAAAAAAAAAAAAAGGATGGTAGCCATATTATAGTTATTTTGTAGCCAACCATATCAACAGCCAATGGGTTGCAATTAATAGATCATATCCAATTTTTTTACAGCTGAAAGGTTTGTTGGTTCTTTAGCATACTTCTGTAACTGAAATTCATGAAGCAAAGCCGAACTCTTTCCCTACTCAGTCTGTGTTCCTTAGTTGTAAATTGTATGTATAAAACAGTCCTTAATGCACCTTAGTTAGCCATTTGATAAAGATAAAAGGTTTTTATCTATAATTTTTTTCCCAGTTTAGTTTGAAATTGCAAATATAACTTGACAATCATGATACTGTAATCTTACTTTATTCACTGAACACTGTCTCTTCAAATCCCATGAATATACATCACACATTTGGAAATTAATCTTACTGTATTGTCCTTGTAGATTAACAATCATAGAGTACAGTTTTAGACATACTGAATGATATAATCTGCTGTTTCTGCATTACCAGTCACACGGTTGGAGGTATACTGGATAGAGCCATTGAAGCAGAGGACAAAAAACATGGAGATTTATTGAGGCTGGTAATACTTCCTCTCTTCTAACTCTCTTCTACATCTACTATTGGTTGTTCTGCTATACATTATGGCCACTTTAAAAATCCTTTCGTTATTTACATTATGTTACTATAATGTGAGCAGGATCATGTTGAGGGCTACCATGAACTATCTGCGAAGACAAAGTCATATTTTGCTGTTGCTGTTGCTTCATGGGATGCAAATTTTTATGTGAAAGTTGATGATGGTGTTCATGTAAATATAGGTAAGAAATTTGTTTTTAGTACTTGATATAAAAATAAAATGCATACATGAAGGTCTAAAATCCAATATATAGATGCAAGACACTCAATGTGTTACAACTTTTAAATTCCCAATCGGGGTAGAAACTTCGGATGCCCATGTTCATATGAACCTCTAAATTCAAATCTACGACTGATATGATTGATTAAACAAGTTTTACTTCAAAATGAAATTATATATGTTTGTAACTCTACAAATTATTTATTTATTTTGTTGCATTGGGTAAGATGTTGTAAATTTTGCAGCAACACTAGGAGAAACTTTGGCAAGATACAGGAAAAAGCCACGGGTGTATATCGGATGTATGAAATCTGGTCCTGTCCTTGCTCAGAAGTAAGTGGAATTTTGTCCTAAAATTCTTGTTGTTAACTGGATGTTAAGAAAGTGTTAAGCTTTTAGATGTCTTATGTTGGAAAAAATGGTTTTTTGGTGACTTTAATTAAATATTAAAGTGGGTCCCAACCATCTATTGTGTTGGGTCCAAGTGGGTCTAGATACTTTGCAATGAGATCTTTACACCATAAATAGAATGGCCAAAAACCATTGAGAATTGAATGAGAAATTGCCCCATGAAGTTAGCTTCATGAAAGAGTTAATAGGGTTTGTAACTTCTGCCTTTATTGCAAAGTTTAATAGTGCATTAATGGGGTTTGTAATTCCTGCCTTTATTGCAGAGGTTAATGGTGCATTAGTGACCAGCCATAAAAGTTGGAGGCTTCTCCTCTGTCCCCTATACATGTATAAATTGAGACTCCCCTGTCAAGTCTCAAACACAGAAATTTTTGCTTCCTTTTTACAAGTCAATTTGCTAGAAAGTTCTTACAGTGAGAGAGTACTACCATGGTTTTGTTCGCTAAGCTAGACAGAAAGTGCTTCTGCCGTAGCTGATTTTTGACCGTCGTATCCTGAGAGATAGACGCCAGAATTCCTCAAGCACTCGACCCATGAGGCGGCAAAATCTGTTTTAAGGAAACTGCTACCGTGCAGGCTTCGTTTTGCTTCCTACTACTAGCTTTATTTTATTATGAATTTCTGTAAATTTTAGTATGTTCTTATTCTAAAATTCAAAGTGATTGTTCAATATGAATCTATTTATTTGATTTAAGTACACAATTTCCATAACAAACTTAAAACAGATTTTGTATTTCTCATGAAAAAAATAAATAGATTCATATGTAATTTATATCTGTAAGTCCACTATTTTCCTGGAAATTCATACTTGTAAATCATGCTTTTTTGACATGTTAATTATTTTCTAGATTTTAGTTTTCGTACATGATTTAATTTTTAGAATTATTTACATGTTAATTGCTCAATGATTATTGTTTTGTAACAAGCATATATAATTTTGCCTATTAAAATGTTTGTAACTTGTTTATATTTATGTACATAGTTAATGTATAAATTAAACTATCAATTTAATCTTTTGGAGTTTTAGTTTTATAATTTTACATGCTTATGGAAGTTACAAATTAGGAGTTTACTGTTTTCTATGCACATGTATTTGCACAGTTTCACTAGGCTGCCTTTGATGTCTGGATCTCTAGCATATTTGGATAATTTGATTATATGAGTACTAATTTAGTTTTGTATCTTAGCATACTCATGATTTATAACTTTATAATAAAATTTGCATGTTCAAAATTCCTAGATTTTAATTTTTATTACATGCTTATTGTTTCTATAGTTATGTGTATGATATTTACATATTAATTGTCCATAAAGTTTTAATATAATTTAGGAGTTACATATTTTGATTTAAAGTTTTAATTTAATTATGGAGTTACAAACTTTATTTTAAAAGTTTCAATTAATTTAGTACATTTACATTTTGTTTAAATTGTTTGGTTTGTATTTTCTTGTGTTCTCTGCTAACTTTCTTTACAGGAATACTTATGCGAAAGGGAATGGAAAAACAAATACAAAACCAAATAAATAGTATTTGGGATGTAAAAACAAAAATGTTTGGACGACTAACCTTTGTGTTGAATAGGAATACCTAAGCGTGGAAAAGATTTTGGACTAAATAGAATCCTGATGGATTGGCTATTTTATTTAAATGGTTGAAGCATTTTTTGCTTGAGATTTAGTTGGTTTGTTTACCAATTTGTAGTAGCAAGTTTTATTTGCTTGTATTATTAGAAGCATTTTATATGCATGTATTTGGTTGTAGCAATTTTTAAATTGCTTGTAAGTTTGGAACTTGGTTTGGTTTTCTGGAATAGAAACCAAAGTGTTTAGCCTTGGCTAAAGAATAGTTATTATTTGTTCAGAAATGACAACTAAGACGGATTTAGTTTCAAACCTTTGGGGTTTGAGAAAGTATCTGGGTTTAATCATTTTATTCCCAAAGTGTTGGAAAACCAAGTTTGGAGAAAATCTTTGATTATAATCTGATTATTTCCAAAGTGTTTTGGTTTATAATCTGATTATTTCCAAAGTGTTGTGGTTTTGAGAAAAGAAATCCAATTTTAGCATTAGCTAAAATATTTCTGATTTTTATTTAGAAATCATGGGCTCAGTTCTGGGAGTACCGGTTAACTTTCATGGGCTCAGTTCCGGGAGTACCGGTTAACGTTTATGAGTGGTGTAATTCTAGTAGCAAATTTTATTTGCTTGGAAATTGGTTTGTTATAACTTGGTTTATCCCCTAGAAATCTTAATTTTAAAATTGTTTCCCATGGACTAGAAGTCAACATGCCCTTGGATGTTTTGTCAAAAGGTTAATTGGGTTTTAAGTGGGACCGATGTGACCCCTCTAGTCTTCCTAGGAACATTCCTGACCATGTTCGATTTTAGGTTAAATGGTGAGACTAGTTTTGAATTAAATTTGCGTCTGAGGGATTTTCTAAGGGTTAAGTTTAATTTCTGGAATCACAGAAGTGAAATTATGTTGTGATGTTTCAGAATTGGCTTCAAAATGTGACAAACAGAAATATTGTTCCACCTAACAACCTTAGCCTCGCGAGATTCTTAAAAGAAGATCTTGAGAGATCAAGTATGATTAAAGAAAATCATAAGATTGCATTAACATATCTCTGAATTGATTAGAGGCAATTAGTATGGTATCCTTGTGTTATTTATAGCATTTATGATTGCTATGTGACTTTGTTTGAAAGCAAAGATGACAACCTGGTATAGTAGGTGAATATTTTTTGGAGTTTTAAATTCCAAATATATTCTTAAATTGGTGGTTCCTAGTGAGTACAAGATCACTGATCACAAAAATAGAAAACTGGTGGTTTCTAGGAGGTGTTAGACCACTGGCTACACAGTTATGAGATTGTGGTTCCTAGTAGTGAACAGATTACTGATCACATGTCAAGACATCATGGTTCCTAGTAGTGGAGAGGCTACTGGTCATATGTCAAGACATGATGATTCCTAGTAATGAAAGAGTCTATTGATCCTATGTCAGGACGTTGTGATTCCTAGTAGTAAAGTGACTACTGATCACAGGTTAAGACATTGTGATTCCTAGCAATAGAAAGTCTACTGACCACATGCTGAGAAATTAGTGATTCCTAGTGATAAGACTACTGGCCATGTTATGAAATTCTGAGTAATAGACTATTGAACACTGGATTTGTGTTTCCTAGTAGTTAGACTATTGGCTTCAGAGTGATAGGTTGGACCAAATATGTTTGGGTTCCTAATTCGATTGATGACAGTCTAGGAATGTATTTACTGTGATATGATTTTGAGAGTTTCATAATCATTGTGACACAAGGAATTGTTTAAAGACCCTGTATGAATTTTCGGAAAAAGGCCAAAAGCTTTTGTATAAATTCTACAAATGTGGGGGTGTCATGCAAAAGGCGGGAATACCTAAACCCAAGAGGGTTAGGATAAGCCTAAAAACCCGTTGACTTTGTATTCAACGGTAATGCACAATATAACAGTGCATATCGATTTCTTGTGGTTCAGTCTGCTATTCCAGATATACACAAGAATACGATCATGGAATCAAAAAATGCATCTTTCTTTGAAAATGTATTCCGAGTTCCATGAAAGAGGTTGAAGGTGACAATGATTACATAGCTAATCAAGTTGATGATCAAACTGAAGATGTAGATGAGCTAAGAAGGAGTAAGAGGGCTAGGACTGCAAAATCCTTTGGTCCGGATTTTTTGACTTATATGTTAGTGGGAGAACCTCGAACTTTCCATGAAGCAGTGACTTCACCAGAAAGTCCTTTATGGAAAGAAGCTATTAAAAGTGAAATTGACTCCATCTTACAGAACCATACTTGGGAGTTGGTTGATCTAACCCCAGGCAGTAAGGCCTTGGGGAGTAAGTGGATCTTTAAAAGAAAGATGAAAGTTGATGGGTCAATTGATAAGTATAAAGCTAGACTCGTTATCAAAGGATACAGACAGAGAGAAGGCCTGGATTATTTTGATACGTATTCACCTGTGACAAGGATTACATCTATTCGCATAGTGATTGCGATAGCAACGCTACGTGGTCTGGAGATACATCAGATGGATGTAAAGACAACTTTCTTAAATGGAGATTTGAATGAAGAAATCTACATGGAGCAACCTGAGGGGTTTTCAGCTCCAGGACAAAGTAAGAAAGTCTGTAAGCTTGTCAAATTATTGTATGGTTTGAAGCAAGCTCCTAAGCAATGGCATGAGAAGTTTGACAACGCTATGTTGTCAAATGGATTTAGAATCAATGAGTGTGACAAATGCATATATCTTAAAGACACTGACAAGGGCTATGTCGTTTTGTGTCTATACGTTGATAACTTACTCATTGTTGGTAGTAATGATGAGATGATTAAAACTACCAAGAGATTGTTAAACTCTAAGTTTGACATGGAAGATATGGGCCTTGCAGATGTCATTCTTGGTATTGAGATTACCAAAACATCTAGTGGTATTGTACTTTCTCAATCTCACTGTGTTGAGAAAATACTTGAGAAACTTAGTAAATCAGATACAGTGTGTCTAAAACACCGGTAGACGTCAGTCTGCTCTTGACCAAGAATAATGATGAGAGTGTCTCTCAGCTAAAATATTCTAGGGTCATTGGCAGTTTAATGTATCTGATGAGTTGTACTAGGCCAGATATAGCTTACTCGGTTAGCAGGCTTAGTAGATACACAAGTAATCCCGATGCTTCTCATTGGAAGGGCATTGTGCGGGTGTTAAGGTATTTACGCTACACTCGGGAATATGGGCTGCATTATACTCGATATCCAGCGGTGCTAGAAGGCTATAGTGACGCGAATTGGATATCAGATATAAAAGACTCAAAGTCCACTAGTGGATTTGTGTCCACTCTTGGTGGGGCAGCCGTATCTTGGAAATCTTCCAAGCAAACGTGTATATCTAGATCAACGATGGAATCAGAGTTTATTGCTTTGGATAAAGCAACGAAAGAAGCTGAATGGCTTCGCCATTTCATTGAAGATATTCCACGTTGGTCTAAACCTGTGCCAGCTATTTGTATACATTGTGATAGTCAATCTGCAATTAGTAGGGCACAGAGTTATATGTATAATGGAAAGTCTAGACATATCCGTCGTAGACATAATTCCATTCGACAACTACTCTCAAATGGAGTTGTTTTTATAGACTATGTAAAGTCTAAGGACAATTTTGCAGATCCGCTAACCAAATGGTTAACTCGAGAGTTAGTAGAAACGTCGTCAAGAGGAATGGGGTTGAGGCCTTTGAAAGTTACCGGAATGGAAACCCAACCTAGTTAACTGGAGATCCCAAGATCTAGGTTCAATGGGACAACCTAATTGCGTGTAACGGTGGTATGTCACTGAGGAGGTTAAACCTCCAGCCATTCCTTCTATCAGTGATACCTGCAAGTGTAGAGGTTAAGCTGAGCTTTTAATGACTCTAGTGTGTTAAGCTGTTGAGCTGAGTATAGCAGGATACTAAAGTAGAGTCACCTATGTGAATGTGAAGTGGGGCCGCTTCTAGAAGAAGTGGACAGGCTAAGATTCTTTGAAACCACTCGCTGAACCAGCCTAGTGCCCAGGGCCATACAGGGCACACCAGTGAGAACAGAATGGTGGTAGGAGTAATTCCCGTGTGAGATCTATTGTCTCAGTTTACATAAACGGCAGAGCAGTTCAAGATATCATATTCACTGATCAGCCAGTAAACTCGATAGGTTTTTACTGGAAGAGGTTCAAAGCCAAAAGCTACCTTCTCTGATGTCGGGGTTAGTCCGTTGAACTCTCTCCAAGTCTTTATTGTTGAACAATGTCCGTTTGTTGAGTCATTCGGTCAATTTTTATTCATGTGGGGGATTGTTGGAAAAAATGGTTTTTTGGTGACTTTAATTAAATATTAAAGTGGGTCCCAACCATCTATTGTGTTGGGTCCAAGTAGGTCTAGATACTTTGCAATGAAATCTTTACACCACAAATAGAATACCCAAAAACTATTGAGAATTGAATGAGAAATTGCCCCATGAAGTTAGCTTCATGACAGAGTTAATGGGGTTTGTAACTTCTACCTTTATTGCAGAGTTTAATAGTGCATTAATGGGGTTTGTAACTCCTGCCTTTATTGCAGAGGTTAATGGTGCATTAGTGATCAGCTATAAAGGCTGGAGGCTTCTCCTCTGTCCCCTATACATGTATAAATTGAGACCCTCCTGTCAAGTCTCAAACATAGAAATTTTTGCTTCCTTTTCACAAGTTAGTTTGCTAAAAAGTTCCTACAGTGAGAAAGTACTGCCATGGTTTTGTTCGCTAAGCTAGACAGAAAGTGCTTCTGCCGTAGCTGGTTTTTGACCGTCGTATCCTGGGAGACAGACGCCGGAATTCCTCAAGCACTCGACCCGTGAGGCGGGGAAATCTGTTTTAAGGAAACTGCTACCGTGCAGGCTTCGGTTTGCTTCCTACTACTAGTTTTATTTTATTATGAATTTCTGTAAACTTTAGTATGTTCTTATTCTGAAATTCAAAGTGGTTGTTCAATATGAATCTATTTATTTGATTTAAGTACACAATTTCCACAACATCTTATTTGTGCACTCTGTGGAACAGGGGAGTGAGGTACCATAAACCTGAATATTGAAAATTCGGAGAGGCAGGAAACAGGTATTTTAGACATGTTACAGGACAACTATATGCCATTTCAAAAGATTTGGCTACTTACATCTCGATAAACAGTTAAGTTACACTCTCACATGGTGTTAAAAATGAGAGATCAAAAAAAGAAATGTGTGTGTATCACTGAAGCCATTTTCGCACAGAGAGAGAAAGTGGGTTTTTGATGATGATACAAATTGTGATTAATCTATATCTATATATATATGTATATATATCTGCAAATGTGTGTATATATGTATGAGGAATTTGGGGATCCTAAAGGTGAGAAAGATGAAGAAAAATGAAAACCATGCCTCTGGAAATGTGTTTGTCAATTGTGATGCATGGGTCCTAGAGAGAGAGAATCTCTCTATCCTTTTTTTTTTTAAAGTTAATTACACTTTTGACGAGGCACATCTGTCTAACTAGCTATATATTATATAAGTAAAAGTGAGTTTTCGTGAAGAGTTCTGTGAATTTATCTAATTAAAAAATATATATATATATATTTTAATCCTAACATTATTTACACCGTGCCTTCAGGCACGGGCATACGCTAGTATATATATATCTCTGCAAATGTGTGTGTATATGTATGAGGAATTTGGGGATCCTAGAGGTGAGAAAGATGAAGAAAAATGAAAACCATGTCTCTGGAAATGTGTTTGTCAATTGTGATGCATGGGTCCTAGAGAGAGAGAATCTCTCTCTATCCTTTTTTTTTTAAAAAGTTAATTACACTTTTGACGAGGCACATCTGTCTAACTGGCTATATATTATATAAGTAAAAGTGAGTTTTCGTGAAGAGTTCTGTGAATTTATCTAATTAAAAAATATATATATATTTTTTTTAATTCTAACATTATTTACACCGTGCCTTCAGACACGGGCATACGCTAGTATATATATATCATATTTGTTATTATATAAAATTTATAGAACCATCAAATCAAACTGAGTGGAACCAAATCAATTTTTATAATTCGGTTATGGTCCAACTTTATAGATTTAGCGATTTGATTACGGTCCACTTTTTCTTAAAGAAAATTGGGTGTGATGATTTTTTAACTATAATAATCACAAAAAAATAAAATAAGTTTTTTTAATTTAATAAGACAAAATATCACATCCAACTCATAATCAATATATTTTTTCTCTTACAAAAAAGTCAAAAAAAAGGCCAAAAGTCTTTCCCAAACCGGACTTTTTAATCTTAAATTAAAATAATCAAAAAAATTAAAAAATCAACTCACTTTCCAAACGAAGCCATAGAAATCAATTTGATTCTTAATTTATTATAAAAACGAACAATCCAATTCGTTACACTGCTGATGTCAACAAGTTAACTTGAGCTTCACTGCTGATGTCAACAAGTTAACTTGAGCTTCTTCTTCCATTCTGTTAAACAATTTTAAACTTTTATGGAGTTTGACAATAAGTTATTTTAATCAAAAAATTACCGCCAAAAAGTAAGGATATAATCAATTCAATGCTATCAATATTTAAGTAAAAAAATTAACGAACCGGTATGTCGATTTTATTATTTTGAGTATCGATATAGACTCTTTTTTTTTTTTATCAAATTGTACCGACCAAACCGATTGAAACAATTAGGTTTGGTGTGATTTTTTAAACTTTAGCCACTTTTTAATATAGTCATTAATCTATATAAAAATATTAAATTTTTTTTTTTTTTCACAATTTCAAACCTATCTCATCAATCCATTTAATAAATACTTTTAAATTCCTACATTAACAAAAATACAAATAAAGAAAAGTTAAAAACTACTAAGATTTCAAAAATAATGAGTTAAAGTTAAGATTATATATAATGAAAGTTTACAAACTTAAGGTATAGAGATGATAAGATTAATTAATTAAGGTTAATAATTTATTATACTTATTGCTATCATTATATTATTAGATTATATATATATATTATAAATACAATATATATTCAAGCGGTTGGTTTTGGTTTAGTTCGGTGTACAACGTGCTTAAATCGATACCGAACCGAAAATCGAAAAAAATCAAATTAAAAAACCACACAAACCGATTCTTATTAAAAATCAGACCAAATATAACCAGTTCGGTCTGGTTCAATCGATTTGGTTAGTTTTTCGGTTTTTCTTAAACTAAAAGGTCTTAGACTGATTAAAATTATGGCAATCCAGTTCAAAAACGGACCAATTTGAACTCTAAAATTTATCACAGTACTCCCAACTCAAATTTTAAAATTTTAATTCATAATAAGGACAATACATATTAAACATTAAAATATTTTTTTTTTCATGGTACACTCTAATCAATTATACGTATTTTTTATATTCTTTCTTAGGTTTCAATTATTTTCTCTTCTGATTCTTTCTCACTCCAAAATTTCAATTTACCACACCAAAACTCACCATTATCATTAACATCATTGTTTTTTATCATATTGTTACTTACAAATAGAAAAAAATTTGAATAAAATTAAATAATGCACGAGAGTAATAATCAAAACAGTATTTTGAAATAATACATCAAAAGGGAGATAAGTATTGACATAAATACCAAAGCACAATTATTGATTTTTGTATTTTTTTTATACATAAAATTGAATATTTAGCCTCTTTTTTGTTATTATTGTTTGGACTTTCATAACCGAATAATTTCACTTTGTTCAGTACAGCTGAACAAAGTGAATTTGTTCGGTTATGAAAATCTAACCAAATTCACTTTATTCGGTGCAGAAAGTCCGAACAATAATGATGAAAAACAAGTTGAATATTTGTCGTCATCCTTCGTCATTTTTTTCTCTTTCACCATCCTCTTTTGCCAACGTCAGATTTTCTGACCGTATTTCATATATCTATGTGAACAAAATAAAAAAAATTCAAAAATAATTTAAAATTTTTAATTTGTTTTATTTGGGTTCACCTCAAAAAAATAATTTAAAAAAAAAAAGATATACTAAAAATAAATTATAATCTTAACAAATTTAATAAAATACACTAAAAAATTTGATTCACTAAAATATTTTTTAGGTGTAAATAGAATCCCCAAAAAATAGAGTTCGGCACTCCAACTTATTGTGAGTCAAAATCATGGGCTCAACCATGATCTTTTGGGCACACTGCAAGCCGGGTGTGTTTGATTGAACGGACTAAATAAGAGAGATAAAAATTTATCGGACTTGAATTTTGTGACTGTAAATTTCTCGGATTATTTAGTTGGATTGAGTGTGTATCCCATGTTTATTTTCTCATGGGATCAGACATGGACTATTTTACCAAAAGACTATTAGACGTGAATCCAATGTTTGGTTGGACGGACTGAATAAAGATAAATAAACAAAAGACTATTTTACCGTTTTTCAATTGTTTACTAAGTAATAGCAATATTAAATATATCTTTCATATTTTAATTATTTTTAGCTAGATTAAATAAAAATTTATTTTATTTTATTTTTTACACAATTAAATAAATTTACTTTTTTAAAAATAAATAAATAAAATATCAATAAAAATAGGAAAAATTACTCATAAATCCCATTTTAATAAATGTTGCTTTAGTTAGTCCTAAGCATCTTTTCTTAAACCATTTAGTCCTTTTTATTTTTGATATATTGTCTATAAAATTTACATTTCTACCCATATTGATTTCATTTTACAGTCTCCCAATCTCTCCGATTGAAGTTAAACAAAATTAAAAACCCACCATTGAACAACATCATCAACATCAATATCCGAACCCTTGATTCCAGATTCCTCATAAATCTCCTGATCGGCGGAATTGAGGATCACGGAAGCGTCACGGCTCGGGTCGGAGGAGAATTGAGAGAGGAAAGAGTTGAGGAAGTCTTCGGAGTCGGAGGGGAGGTAGAGATCGTCGAAGGTGAAATCGAAGTCGTCGAAATCGGCGTCGAAGGGTAAGGCGAGATCGGAAAAGAATGAGTCGAATAAAAGGCGGAGTCAATGATGTTGTTGATGTTTGTTGATGTTTGATGATGTTTGGAGATGTAGTTGATGTTGATGATGTTTCACAATGTTGATGATGTTTGATAATGTTGTTGAAGAAAGGACGATGGCGGTGTTAGTAGGGCAGAGACTGAGGGGAGTGTCAATAACGAGAAGCCAAAAATTGTGGGGTAGGGAAGGTCTGCAATTTCCCATTACTCTCACTCAGGACTTGAAATTACTCTTGCCAATATGATTTGCAGAAACATCACCAGGGCATCATTTTCAACTATGTTCTGTGGGTATATAATTACAGATTCATTATTTTGCTCTATCTCTCTCTCTCTCTCTCTCTCTCTCTCTGTGTATGACATACATACATATATTATATGTATCATTTTTTTTAGATAGATATATTATATGTATCATTGAATTGGGTTTAATTGAAATTATTTGATTGTTTTTATCTGAGATTTTGTCAGCTGGTGGTGTGTAGTGGTGGATGTTTTTGGTTGCTCAATATGAAGGGTGATCGGTGGTGTTGGTGTAGGTGCAAAAGAGACATGCGGAACAGGAGGATGAATAGGTCGGTGTAATGGGAGGGAAGAGAGAGATAGGAAAAACATAATAGGGTTTTTTTTGTTTTTTTTGATGAATAGCCCGGTGTAATGTTTAATGACGTTGTTGATGTTTGATGATGTTTGGAGATGTAGTTGATGTTGATGATGTTCACAATGTTGATGATGTTGTTGATGTTTGTTGATGTAGTTGATGTTGATGATGTTCACAATGTTGATAATGTTGATGATATTGCTGAGGTATGTTGCTGATGTTCGAAAAAGGAGGGAAATCTAAAAAAGGCCTATAGTAAGCTTTTTAGGTATTTTTGTCATTACAACATCAGTAAAAACCTACATTTGTCCTCCATTCAAAAAAAATTATGTGTTAAATAAATGGGTATATACGTAATTAACATTCAAATAGGACTTTATTAGTTTACAAAATAAAAGGTAGGACTAAATGGTTTAACAAATTAAAATTTGGGATTTATTGGTGTTTTGCCCATAAAAATATATGTTATTTTTTAATTAAAACTTAAAATAAATTTATTTTAAAAAATAATAATAATTAAATAATGAAAATAAATAAAACATCTATTCAAATTTAAATAATGAAATTAAATAAAATATAAACAAAATTTTAAAATAAAATATCCACAAAAAATTATTTCAAAAAATTTAATAAATAAAACATCAATAAAAAGTTAAATAAAATTATTTTATATTTCAATTGAGACATTTAAATTTTATTGAATTTTACTAAATATAATACATAATTAAATAGTACAAGGTCAAAATGGTCATGTCACCACCTAATCGTAACAGTAAATAATCCCATAAAAATTGTCTCACACCCCCCGGATGGTGTAATCCCACATATGGGGGATAAGGAGTCTGGCCAGACTCCATATCCAACGGATTAAAAAAAACAAAAACTAGACTATTTGATTCCAATAAATTACAATCCGAACAGGAAATAATCTCTCTCCTAATCTTCCAAATCAAACGGACCCAGGAGTATTATGGGCTGATCATCCCCTCTCTGTCTAGATCTTGCCTTCTTTCTGATTAATTATGAGAGCATGTTTCTCTCTAGTTTGACATCGGATTGAAGTATATTGTTAGGTTGGTAGAGTTTATTAAAGATTATGTTTTAATAATTCGAATTATTCAATATATAAAACTTATCGAGTATTTCATTATTACAAAAAATCACATTAATCAGATATCGATATCTATTTGATTAAATCATATTTCTATTAACGGTAAATATGATTTTTTTTAAAATTATTAACAGAAATCTGATCCTATCATGTAGTTATAATATCGGATCAACGTGATTTTTTGTAAAAATGAAATACTCGGTAAACTTTACATGTTAATCGATTCAGATTATCGAAATAGGACCCGTAATGAACCACATAAATCAGAACAACAGTTAATAATCTGATTCCAATTATAATTAGGTTGGATATAAATATTTATAAGTTTTATTTACTTTTTGAATGGTAAGTCTTACAATGACTTCGTTAACTTTATTATCCATTATTTAATTTTTTTTAATTATTTTCTCGCTTTCTATAATTTCTCTAAAAATCTTCTCCCTCTACCATTTTTTTTAGATAGCTTCAGTATCTTGCTACATTATACAACAAAACCTTAAATCTTCCTTAATAAATTTAAGGTGAAAATAAAAAGGGAAACAAAAAAAAAAAAAGGAGCTTTTTCCATAAATCCATCTTTAATTACTTATGTTCCATCCAATCCATATTCTTTTTCACTATTCCATTAGGTCCTATTTGAGATAAGAAGACCAAAATACCATTTTCATCTACTTATGTTCTATTTAATTCATATTATTTTCTTATGTTTCAATAAGTCCTATGGGTGACATAATTACCAAAATACCCCTAATGTAAATGTTCAATCCGTCAATGTGAATGTTCATATCGTCAATGTGTAGGGGCCCGGCCCATGTACAATGTGAATATTCACATTAACATGTTAACATTCACATTGATAGGAGTGTAAAATTAACCCGCGGCCTGTGGGCGGCCCGAAACCCGCCCGTTGCCGGGGCGGGCCTGGCCTGTTGATAATGTGAATATTCACATTGACATATTAACATTCACATTGATAAGAGTGTAAAATTAACTCGCGTCCCATAGGCGGCCCAAAGCCCGTGGGCGGCCCGGGGAGAGCCCGGCCCCGTCCGTGACAATGTGAATATTCACATTGACATATTAACATTCACATTGATGGGAGTGTAAAATTGGCCCGCGGCCCGTGGGCAGCCTGAAGCCCGCCCGAAGCCTGGGGCGGGCCCGGCTCGGCCCGTGACAATGTGAATATTCACATTGACATATTAACATTCATATTGATAGGACGGTAAAATTGGCCCGCGGCCTGTGGGCGGCCCGAAGCCCGCCCGTTGCCGGGGCGGGCCCGGCCCCTTGATAATGTGAATATTCACATTGACATATTAATATTCACATTGATAAGAGTGTAAAATTGACTCGCGTCCCATGGGCGGCCCGGGGAGAGCCCGGCCCCGCCCGTGACAATGTGAATATTCACATTGACATATTAACATTCACATTGATAGGAGTGTAAAATTGGCCCGCGGCCCGTGGACGGCCCGAAGCCCGCCCGTTGCCTGGGGTGGGCCCGGCCCGGCCCGTGACAATGTGAATATTCACATTGATAGGAGTGTAAAATTGGCCCGCGGCCCGAAGACGACAGCCTCGGGTCGGGCCGGTGGGCCTAGGCCTAAGCTCGAGCTTAGACCGGGCTTGGGCGGGCCTAGCCATTTTTTTTAAATTTTTTCTACCAAAATTTTATTATTTTCCACAAAAAAAGACATTGTGCCTTAGGCGGGCTGGGCCTCGAACCGAGCATTGAATGGGCCTTAAGCGGGTCGATGGGCCGGGCTGGGCTTCAAAGTGATGGCCTAGGCCCTAGCCTAGGGTCTCAGACATGCTCGGACCCGAACCCAAACAAGCCTGCCCCAGGCTGTGGGCGGGCTTCGAGCAGCCCACGGGCGGCGTGCCAATTCTACATTCCTATCAATGTGCATGTTAACATGTCAATGTGGATATTCACATTGTCAATGGACCGGGCCTAGCCTACCCCGGGCCGCGGGCGAGCTTCGAGCAACGTGCAAATTTTACACTCCTATCAATGTTAATGTTAACATGTCAATGTGAATATTCACATTGTCACGGGTCGGGCCAAGCCCGCCTCGGGCTGCGGTCGGGCTTCGGGGCCGCCCACGGGCTGCGGGCCAATTTTACACTCTTATCAATGTGAATGTTAACATGTCAATGGACCGGGCCGGGCCGGGCCGAGCCCGCCCCGGGCTGCAGGCGAGCTTTTGGCCGCCCATGGGCCGCAAGCCAATTTTATACTCTTATCAATGTGAATGTTAATATGTTCATGTGAATATTTACATTGTCAACAGGCCGGGCCGGGCCCGCCCCGGGCCGCCCACGGGCTGTGGGCGAGTTTCGAGCAGCCACGAAGCACGGGCCAATTTTATACTCTTATCAATGTGAATTTTAACATGTCAATTCGAATATTCACATTGTCAATAGGCCGGACCGGGCCCGCCCCGGGCTCCCTACGGCCGTGGGCGGGTTTTGGGCAGCCGCGGGACGCGGGCCAATTTTATACTCTTATCAATGTGAATATTAACATGTCAATGTGATATTCACATTGTCAACGGGCCGGGCCCACCCCAGGCCGGCCACGGGCCGTGGGCGGGTTTCGGGCAGCCATGGGGCGCGGGCCAATCTTACACTCCTATCAATGTGAATGTTAACATGTCAATGTGAATATTCACATTGTCAACGGGCCGGGCCGCGGGCAGGCTTTTGGCCGCCCACGGGACGCTAACCAATTTTATACTCTTATCAATGTGAATGTTAGCATGTCAATGTGAATATTCACAATGTCAACGGGCCGAGCCGGGCCGAGCCCGCCCCGGGCCGCGGGCGGGCTTTTGGACGCCCATGGGCCGCGGACCAATTTTATACTCTTATCAATGTGAATATTAACATGTCAACGTGAATATTCACATTGTCAACGGCCTGGACCGGGCTCGCCCCGGGCCGCCCATGGGCCGCGGGCGGGTTTCGCGCCACCACGGGACGCGGACCAATTTTACACTCCTATTAATGTGAATGTTAACATGTCAATGTGAATATTCACATTGTCAACGGGCCGGGCCCGCCCCGACTCGCAGACGGGTTTCGAGCCGCGCACGGGCCAATTTTACATTCCTACCAATGTGAATTTTAAAATATGAATGTTCACATCATAAAATTGCTAACCGTTCAAAAAATATTTATAAGGGTATCAAAATTAAATATAACGGCATAAGTGTCCAAGAAAATAGTGTAAATCAAGAAAAATGACTTTATGGAATAAAACTATACATACATGGGACTAAATGGGTTAAAAAATTCCTTCATGGATTTCTTGAGTTAAAACACTTCTAAATGGGATTTATCAATAATTTTCCCCCCAAAAAAAGGTAGGAAGTAAAAAAATAATTTTAAACTCATGAAATAATAAGGTAACATTTGGTAACGTTTACGTTTTTTATTTATGTTTACAAAAATTTTATAAACTGGTTTTTGTTTATTTTTAAAAAAACATAAATTACAAACGTGTTTGATTTAAACAAAATATTCAAAAAAATTTAAAAACATAAATTAAAAAATATGTTTGTTCAGACCTAAAATATTTATTTTTATTTTTATTATTTATGACAATGGGATCACACACATTATAATTGAAAAAAAAAATTAATTGGAAAAAAAATAATTGAAAAAAAAAAAGATTAATTGAAAAAAATTATTTGAAAAAAAAAATAAATTGAAAAAAAATTATTTGAAAAAAAAATTAATTGAAAAAAAAATTGAAAACTAAAAACGTAAGCTCATTTTTTGAATTTACGTTTTTTCTTCAAATTTATAAACTCAGACAACTATTTATAAATCAAAAAAATTATCAAACAAATTTTTATGACAATTTTTAAAATTTTTGTAAATATAAACTGAACACTGAAAACGGAATAATTTACCAAACATGCCCAAAGTTATTTATACACCAAATTTATACAAACAAGGGTTGCATTTTTTTGAGTTTACGAATTGTTTTTTTAATGTTCACTTACATATATATACACACTCTACATATTTACCCTTTATATGTCATTGGCAAAAATAATTAAACAATCAAGTTCAGCCATCTAACTTATTGCGGGTCAAATCATTAGTTTTTTTTTGAGGACGAACACATCATAGGCATTCCATTAATTTGCAAAATGATGTCTTACAGTAGTTGCAAGGGAATGAGCAGAATGAACAACTTCTCGCTCTACCTTTTCTAATACAATAAGTGCAAAATGTTTTACTAAAGAACAAAATATCACTTAATATAAATTGAAGCTGCCAGTCATTGTCTTGATCGTAGGTTTGCAGAAGCTGCACTAAGACCAGGCAGGCCGTTTGCAACATGAGACTTTTTATGCTTTTCTGGTATGCCCAACGCAGAGCCTGGAGCACCGCGGCAGCTTCCGTTTGCTGGGGAGAAAGCATTGGAGGCCCTAATGTGGCTTCTTCATGGATCACTTTGTTGTCTTCATCGAGATAAACCCAAGCCAAACCCGTCCTGTCATTGACCGAGATCCAAGACCCATCTACGACGATGCGATGATGCTGAAAATCTGCATTTGTAGAGGCAGCATTCTGCAAAATAACTTGCTTAGCAATTACCTTGTGAGCAATATTACAACTTTACAAGAGTGGGATGTGTCATAAGAAAAATTATGTAGTGGTGACAGAAATGTGGATAGTAATTCACGGGCTGTTGCTAATGTATGATCAGTAGACAAAAATGCAGAATGAAATTCAGCCAAATTATGTTGCAACCAGATGGCCCATAACAAAGCAATGAAGTGAGATAAAATCTCGAAATCACTAATCTGCTGCACCCAGTTCCGAAACCAGGAAAATAAGGATAAGGGAGTTCCAACTCCAAAATCTAAGCCCAGTACCGACCCACGCCAAACCCTTTGGGAGATTGGGCAATCAAAAAATAAGCGTTCAACCGTCTCTTCATGTTCAGAGCACCGTGAACAGATTGTATCTATGTTAAGCCCCCGCTTCTTGAGTTCACATTTTACTGGGAGAATGTTATGAAGACATTTCCACACAAATAAACTCCATTTGGGAGGAATCTTTAATTGCCACAATCGTTTCCAAATTATCCAGTCCGGATCAGGCCTACAATAGTCGGGGAATTGTCGCAATAAAGCCTGCTTGTAACCCGATTTAACCGAGTACTGTCCACATTTGGTCGGACCCCAAACAATTTTATCCTCAATGTCCTCCTGGGGAATGTGGATGGATAAAATATGAGGTATAGCATGGTCAGGAAAAAACAAGTTCAATAAATCCACTCATCAAGACCGCAATAAAGGATTAATGAAGTACTCTACCCGCATTACAGGACAAATATCACTCAATCCGTGTCCCCTACAAGGGTTGGATACTCTCGGAATCCACTGTTCTTCAAATGGATTGATGCGCTGACCATTGCCCACTACCCACTGAAGCATGGAAATTAACAACGTACGTCCCCATAATATACTCTGCCATCCCCATGATGACGACGAAGGTTGCTTAGTCTCAAGAAACGAACATCGTTGGCAATATTTGCCTAACAAAACTAGCGAAATCAATAAATTAGGCGAAGACAAAATCCGCCATGCCTGTTTCGCTAGTAATGCTTGGTTGAAGCAAGTAAGGTTTCGAAATCCTAGACCATCCCAAGCTTTGGGAAAACATAAGTAGGTCCATTTTTTCCAAGATAATCCTTTATCCGTGGATGAAGCCCAAAGAAACTGACGAATAATAGCTGTAAGCTTATGCTGAAAAATGTCAGGCATACGGAAAACCGACATTAGGTATACGGGAATGGACTGAAGGACATGTTTCACCAAAATTCCCCTACCGGCAAAGTTCAAAAAATCACATTTCCATCCTTGTAACTTAGAGTTTACTCTACTCAGAATAGAATTAAATATCTTCGACTTAGTACGCCCCGAGAACCCCAAGTTAGCGTCCAAATATATCCCGGGTTTGGATACAACCTTAACACCAAACAGGGAAACAAGCCAGTTGTCACAACCCAAACCCGCTCTTATAGGTTTAGCATCGTAACCAACCAGTAATCCTGGGATTACCAAAGTCCTCTGAGACAGATTAACATAATATTAGGGGCTAGTGGAAGCAAATAACAATATACAACATCCATTGAGCTGTGCAGACTTATATGAGACAGAAAAATTTTAAACTTTTTTATATACATACATACACATTATCTTTAAGTCGTTATATATATACAGATTAGACAAAAAGGGACTTAGCCCTATTTACAAAATACATAAGACTTGTTCAACCAAACACGAAAACAAAACTTAAACTTTAATCACATAGCCATAATCACTTGACATATCCGAAACCTCCACGGAAGGCACATAGGTTGGCTGACAAAACAGATTCTAGGCAGATGCCTCTAAACCTAGTCACGTGCCTGATCACCTACATACATAAATAATACAGTGAGCTAGAGCCTAGTGAATAATAACAGAGTAAAGGGTTTTAAAAATGAAGGGTAAACTACCAATAGGTCCTAATAGTCGGACTTAATTCCCATCAAGTCCTATTGAAAATAAGTCTTGCTAAAATTATCGCTAAAAATAATTTTTTTTGTGATAATTTTTGATATATGTTGCTAAAAACTGACAATTAGTGACTTTTTTTTGTCATGATTTTTATAAATTGTCGATAAAACCTACAATTAGTGACGTTTTTTCATGACAAATTTTTTCTATAGGACCTATTAGACAATAAGTCCACTTATTAGGACCTACACGTAAGTACCCCTTTAATGAATGATATCCATACCAGATTCAAAAATCATAATTCAAATTCATAACAGATTCATATTCATATTCTTGCTTAAAGCAAATACAGAAATCAGAGTCCATACTTAATCATACGTGATGCATCCATTAGCATTAACAGAGCAGATACAGAACAGATGTAGACACGTGAGGGTTACGAATAACCAGTTCCATAAAGGAACCTCCGGATTCGGGTAACAGAAAATAAACACGCTGAGCCCCATGATGGAGCCTCCGGTACGGGTAACAGTGTGCAGACATATTAAGTTACATGATGGAACCTCCGATACCGGGTAACAGCCAGCAAATATCACATGATGCTAAGGATGTCACGAATACATATCAAAAATTGAACAATCATTCATTGTACAGAACATATCTTTTCAGAAAACAGATCTTAATTCATCACACAGAAAATAAATAAAGTTGAACATAACTTTATTATGTTATTACTCACCGATAGTTGCAGAAGCAAATCAGACAGACTGGACATATCAGATAAATCAGGCAAACAATGGCGCGTGCCCTACACAAGCACATAACATATACACATTGAAATACAATATTACTTCCTTGATCAGACTTAACTTTTCTAGTCTTTTTCCGTCTAAATAGTCCGAAGTTCTACTACACTTATTCTTACTCATTCAAATAAATAGGGTTCTTATTTCACATATTCTTTCATTACTAAGTCCTTCTTTTCCAAATAGATTGATCTTTTACTTGGCTTCTTAAATAATTACCACTAGATCAATGATTCATTCTTCAACTAACTAATTTTTGTTGATTGGTAGCTTATTAATCTTTATTGAGTCACAAATCACGTCTAGAATGCTTGGAAAGAGATGAGAATAAAAAAAAATGTGAACTAAATGTAATTTTCCAAAATATGCTGAGAAGGGGTCTCCGCTCGAGCGCCACTTTGGTCGCTCGAGCGGACTGTAAAATTTGAAAAACTTCTGCGAGCTCGATTTTCACGCTCGAGTGAGACTTTCCTCGCTCGAGCGGACAACATAAATTCTGGAATTCCAGAATTGCAATTGAAGTTCAAATTTGGTATTCAAAGCCTCAAAACATGTACTTTTGGTACACAAAAATGGAGAACCGTTGTATGATTTAGTAAACACTTTCAATTAGAAAACATTCATTCAAAATCTTGCTCCAATTGTCCACATTTAGTTTTAACTCATCTTCTTTACATCAACCCACAATTCTAAAATATAAATTAGACTTCCCAACCTCTTGAAATTCCATGATGTATGTAATACAAATAGATCCAATTTTATTATTAATAACAAAATCAACTTAACTATGAATTACACAAATCAATTTCTTAGAAATTCAACTTAACTCAATTTTTAACCAAAAACTTAATTTATAATCATGGGTGTTCTAAAATGTATCTAAATTGAATAAAATTCTTAAATTACATCACATGCATGGATTAAATAAAAATCTAATTATAAAATCAAAACTTTAGGATTAATTCCAAATTTTCATAAACTTGATTTTCTTAAAACATTTCCTCTGTCTCCTCAAACTATGAACTTGAATGACTCAATTCCTTTAAAACTCATGTATTACAAGAAAATACTACAAAATCAAATCAAATCAATTAATTTCCACAACTATGAGTCTACTTAATTTCTTACTTAAAACCTTATTTCTTACAAAATCCATGAGACTAATTCCATAACTTTCTTAATTCATGATGCATGGAGGATTATCTAAAACATGAAATTAAAGTTATAAAACTCTTAGAAAAATATTTGCATGTGTGAAATTAGGGTCAAAATTCAAACCAATTACATCCAAAATTCTTTTAATTCAATATTAAGTTCAAAATGTTCATGAATTCATAATTTCCCAAAACTTGCTCTCCTTGTACCCACACATGAAATTAATTCTCCAACTTTCTCAAAGATTCATTGATGTATGTAAAGATGAAGCCCAAATTCATGAGGAATAACACAAATTAAAATTAAAATTAAAATAATTAATTTCTAATTTATCTTCCATAATCATCCACATGCATGTAACCCATTTCATGTTTTGAACCCAATTCCAAATTAACTTCCATAATCTCATACTTAAGTTAATTTTTCTTCATCTTCTTGCTATTGATTCCAATTTCACCTTTAATTTCAAGCATAATGTAAAGATTTTATATAATTTAAACATAAATTCCATACCTTAAGTTTACTAGCTCTTCTTCTTCCTCAAAAACTAGAGCTCCTCTTCCAATTTTTTTTTTTTCTTCTCCTCATTTGTTTCTTGTTCCGGCAACATTCTCTCTCTCTCTCTGGGTTTGACTTCAATTCACCCCAAGGATGCTCCAGCACAAAAGAAATAACACACACACACCTACACACCATATGCACACGTGCACAATGTTTAAGGCTCCCAACACAACACTTAACATGCATACACATACAGCACCAAATTTCTCAATACACCCACTTGGGTTTCTCAGCACACCCTCACTTCATATACACCCATAATTTTAGATCCTCCCATAATTCAATTTATGGTTAAGATTGATTTAATTAAATAATACTTATTCTTACTAAGTCTTGATTAACATATAATTAAATTAACTATAACTAATCATAAATCTCTCATAATTTAATCAATCTAATTTGACTTCCATTAGGGCCTAATTAATTATATTTAAATTTATCAATCTGAATCAGATTTTTAATCAAACTCTCAAAAGGCTCCAAATAATAAATCAAACCTATTGCCATCATCAATTTTGATTTCCCAAATCATTTAGGCCTTCAATTTCTGATCGGACTCCAAATTTCCGTCAATTAATTTACATATTCCAATTGGACACCCCATAAATAAATTTAATTCGTAATAATTACAATTCTCAATCTTCATAATTTAATTAACTTGATTAACTCCAATTAGGATCTAATTAATCGAATATCAATTTTACTAAACTAAAACGAATATTTAATTAAACTCCCAAATGGGTCCATAATTAAGATTAAATTGATTCAACTTCTTAACTTCACTTCCTTAAACCATTTGGACCCTTAATTTCTAATTTCAAAATAAGTCTTTAATAGAATCACATACGAGTCAGATTCCACAATTCTCATAAATCCCAAATTAAATTATAATACTCGGCAATTAAATTTCAAATCCTCTTAATTAATCAAGTACTAATCAATATATGTGATGGGGTCGTTACGCCAGTCTCGGGCTGTATGTGAAAAATTAGGACTAAGAAAAAGTTCTGATTTGTGAAAATTTATGCGTAGCCCTGAGCAATAGCAAAATGCATTTAAGAACCAATGGAGGCACCAAATTTCCGCTGGCTTGTAATTTAGAAAAATAAAACAATCGTCAGCAAAAAGCAAGTGTGATATGGGAGAGGACTACCGGCTAATGGCAATACCTCTACAGACATTAGTACATGCCAAATGTGCAAAACCTTCTGACAATACTTGCATGACTAGCAAAAATAAATACAACGAAAGGGGGTCTCCTTGCCTTAGACCCGTATGGGGTTGAAAAAATTCCGAAGGGACTCCATTAATCAGGATTGCAAATTGGACAGTAAAGACACATTGGGAGATGAATTGAATCCACCTAGGGGAGAAGCCCATTTTAACCATGACCGCCTCAAGAAAAACCCAACTAACTCTGTCATAAGCTTTATTCATATCCAACTTCAACCCAAAATTGGATAAACGCCCCTACTTTTGCTTCTTAATATATTCAAGAATTTCATGGGCCAACAAAATGTTATCCGAAATAAGTCGACCCTTCAAGAAAGCACATTGATTATTGGCAGCTAAATCAGGTAACACCAAGCTAAGTCTATTAGCTAGAACTTTAGCACCTATTTTATACATCACATTACACAAACTAATGGGCCGATAATCATTCACAGTAAAAAGGCTCTTCGTCTTAGGAATAAGGCAGATGAAGGTTTGGTTGAGCGGTTGAAATAAGGATCCCCAATTAAGAAACCCCAAAACAGCTTCAGAAACTGAATGTCCCACAATCGGCCAATATTTTTGGTAGAACCCTGCTATAAACCCATCCGGCCTCGGTGCCTTAAACTTCCCCATTTGAAACACAGCATTTCGGATTTCCTTAGTGGAAAATGGTTGTTCCAAAAAATTGTAATGATTTAAAGACAAATGACAATTAATAACACTAAGTAAATTGAAATGGGATGGAAATGAACCTGGTTCCAATGAGTCCAATGACATTGTGGAGGAGTCCTTCAAAGGTGAAAAAAGGTGCTGAAAATGCTCCACAAATGCCCTTTGAATATCTTGCGGATGAGTCAGAACATGTCCATCTTTGTCTTGAATGAACGAGATGCGGTTTCGACTCCGTCGCCATGAAGCCATTCTATGGAAAAATTTTGTATTGCGGTCCCCCAAATGCAGCCAGTGTTGTTTAGATCTCTGAGCCCAATATAATTCCTGTTTCTGTAACAAAATGTCAAGCTGAAATCGCAAGTCCAACTCAGAAGAATGTAATCCCGATGAATGTAGTGATCCCTGAACCTGCTGTAAACGAGCTTGAGTATCTTCAATTTGACCCTTCAGGCTCCGAAATGACAACACATTCCAGTTTTTCAGATGTTTGAAAAGGATAGCTTGACGTAGTACACATGAATCTTCTCCTTAAATGGGCATCGTCCAAACTTTTTGAATAATAGCCTGAGTTGCAGGGTCAGTCAACCAAACTACCTCAAATCTATCACACTTCTTACCTTGGAGTTCCATTCGGCTAGTATCGAGAAGTAAAGGACTATGATCTGACCGTTGTACAGGCAATGCGACCAAAGAGAAGTGAGTGAAAGCTGCTACCCAACTAGAGGAAGCCAAAACCCTATCCAGGCGCTCATAAACCACCTCTAACTCTTTTCTATTATTACACCAAGTATACCACACCCCTTGAGTTGGTAGATCAACTAACCTGTTACGAAAAATCAAGTCATTAAACACCGAAGCACCAGGAATAGTGCGTCCGTGGGAACTTAATTTTTCCAACCACCCACAAACCTGATTGAGATCCCCCATAATAATAAATGGCTTTTGGAAATGTTGGATCTTGGCTTCTATAAGACTCCAGACATGTCCCCTGTTAAGAATGAAAGGCGACCCATACATGAAAATAATAAACCAAGTGTCGTACACCGTATCATTAACTTGTAAAATAATAAAGTTCGTATCCCGCTCGCATATTTCAACCAGATTTCCATTACGCCAACCAACCCATAATCCACCAGATTTGCCCAAACTATCCACGCCACAATTATACTTGAATCCCAAAGAATATCCAATTTGTTTAACCCGCTGAACCGTGCATTTGGTCTCTATGAAGAAGCAAATATCTGGCCGATATGTTTGGGTCAAATTTCTAGCTGCTTGAACTGTCAGGGGATGACCCAGACCCCTGCAGTTCCAGCTGAAAAGTTTCATGGCGTGCGAGGAGGTTGTTGCGGGACAACCTCCTGCGAAACCCTCCGATTCAATACCAGAATTGGATCCAAAGCTAATGCCATAAACCGACTAGTTTGTTGTTGGACTTGAACTAATTCCAGCTGAAAACTTGGCTGTGGGCTCTCGTAACATGGTTTACGGCGCTCTGGCGAGCTGTCCCTAGTATCATACCCCGATTCCGACGTAAAAGAAGTTTGTGCAGATAGAACTACGGTGTCAGCTCGTCCATAGTGATTACCTCTAGGCTGACGTATACGCTGACCCCGACGAAAGCGGAATGCTTGCCCCGATCAAGATCCCATATCATCGGGGGGTTTCCTCGACCTATGCCATAATTTCCGACGCCGACGCAGTGACAGAAACCTGGGCCACGTATCCCTTGATGACCATAAAACTTCATGGCCATGTGGTAGAGACGGTAGAGTTGGCCGAACTCGTTTCAATCGGTTATACTGTCGTCGTAAAAAATATCCCAATCGGTGAGTATAGCACATTGAATCTTATACAATACCCTCCCTATGCATGGCCAACTCTGTCGCTCGGCCCCCTCCTGGACCACGTGTCTCACCTATCACAACCATTGATTCTGTGTCATATAAAAATTCAAAGCCGGAGTCCACTTCACGCATTCTTTTTCGTAATTGAGGCCCACTTTGGATTGGTAAGGGAAGCGTGAGAGGAGAAGACTCAGTTATAGGAGTTGAACAGTGGGAACCATTGGCCATTATAGAGCTGGGTCGGCCTACTTCGAGAGTGGCTAAGCCCACATTCGTCCACCTTCGTGGACTTGAGATCATGAAGGCCCGAGTATTAATTGGGGCCTCACCCATGGGAAATTCAGTCTTGGGCTAGGCCCATTAATTTGAAGAGCTCTAAGGACCTCATCCGTTGCATCAACTAAGGGTGCTCGGTCAATGCCATTAATGGAACTATCACCCTGATAAGTTTGTTGTGCTTGACACGCAGAAGCTGTCAACTCGCCGACCTCTTCAATCACCAACTGCCCCGGTCTGATCCCCATTGATGAGACTTGACCCTCCCATTGATTCCACATTACTTCTAACTCACCTACTGAATCCACCGAAACTTGACCCAAACCCAAAAGTACATCGGAAGCTACTGTATGCATTTTCGATGAAGGTACTGGCTGAAGAACTCCATCCCTCGTGAGAGCTGGCAACAGTGGGTCACTACCCTCTAGCGTTCCCTGTTGCAATCCAGCGTTCCAATCCTGCTCCCACATGTCGGCAAAGTTAACATTCAGGTTAACATTATGGGCATTAGTAGATGGCCTTACTTCTTCAGGAATCTCCATATAGGAACTTGACGTATTTTGGAAAATACGTGTAGTGCAACGATCCGACCTGTGGGCATTAGCACGAATACTAGTAGAATACATCAGATGCGTTTCCTGAATTATCACTGTAGAATGAAGTCGCCGGCCCATTTCCTAAAGATAGGCATCGATTTGCCGTTGAGCCTCTACAAATGATAAGGCACACGTTGTAATTGTGTGGCTTATTCGCCCACAATTCCGACATACCTTACACACCCTCTCGTAGCTACAACTTATCCAATGTTGTTGACCGTCGCGAAACTTGAGAAAAAATCCACTGCTCAGTGGCCTATCAAAGAAGACCCACACTCTGATACGGAGAAACCGAATATTGCGAGGCTTTAGAGAGTCTGTATCTACTTTAACCACTTCACCAATAGCGCGTCCTAAACTGAACCCAGCTTCTTCAGTATAGCATTCCAACGGTAACCCATGTAACTGGACCCAGATCATCATTTTATCAAAACCCAATCGATCGAGAACTAAATTCGGCTTCCAATAATCGCCGATAAGTAGGGCCCCTTGGAGAGCATATGGACCATTGTCAGCAATACGATGCATGTCCTCGATGTGTTCAAACAGAAAAACATAATGATTTTTGCTATGGCCATAAACATGGACTGACCCCTCCAAGTTTCATAAATCATTGACATGCATTTGCATAAGATATGATCCAAAACGATGAACATCTGCAACATAACCAATCAAACATCGCTCCAACTCATGTTGTTCGAGTTGCCACGTTGAGTCTTCCAATTCCATACTCAAGCCGCTCCAAAAATGGTGATGCGAAGGAGGATGGAACACTTGGTAGGGCCGCAAACTCTGCATTTTCTCTGAAAATTCACTACCAACTTCAGTGCCACTGCTATCTGTCCAACCACCCTCACGTAAGAAAATAGTAGCCATTTGCTTCCACGTCTGTAGATGACCTCACGCCCCTTTGGGACCACTCGGCTTACCACAGCTGGAATGCCCACGTTTGTTTACCCAAAGGGGAACAACCTAAGAATTTTCCCCAAAAGACCTACCTTCGTGTGACAGTGAAGACGTTGACTGAACCCCACTGAGAGATTACTTAAAGCAAAGAAAAAGTTAAACAAACCAAGACAAAAATAGAAACTAAATGTACCCACCAGGAAGAAAAGCAAGGTGAACAAGAAAGGAAAGAGAACAATAAACAACTGAACTGCGGCTGAAGAAAATGGATTGGATCAAAACAGAAGCATTGTCCTCACCCTTGAGGAAACCTGAGCTCTCTTAGAGAGAGAATCTTCCCATAGTCAAGATTGGGTCAAATCATTAGTAGTATTATGGATTCAGATATAAAAATTCAGAAATTATTTAAAATTTTATATCAATAATTCATATTCATTTCATATGTAAATTCTATACTTTTTCAATTCAATCTCTACCATACATATCTAAAGTAATTTTGAGCTCTAAATTTTGGAACCCTAACTTTTTTTGGTGAAATCATGGGCTGAAAGAAGCTATGAGCCCATGATATTTTGGGATACAACTACATAAGTTTCGTTTAGCATTGGTTAATATAGTCAACTTTTTTATATTATAACTTTTTTAGTCTCGTTTGGTTTGGATTTTTTTGACTTTTTTGACTTCTGTGAAAGAAAAAGTGTAATGAATATGGGTTGAATGTAATATTTTATCTTATTTAACCTATTTTGTCATTTTCTACTTTTTTTAACCCTAAAATGAAGCCAAACCAATGCATAGTCGGGGTATTATCTTTTAGCCCCAATCAAGTTATGCTATGTATACACCTCTCAAATGTTATGTATCATATACATTTTTTTTTATACATTTTTATGATATATATATTATGTATTTTTAGAATAAATATTATAAAACAATTAATTTTTTATCATAAGTTATAAAACGAAGTTTTATCAAATAAATTTTTTTTTAAAAAGAATTCAAAATAAGAAGTACAAATAATTCCAATAAAATCCACTAAATGGGTGGTACAAAAAATGTCAAGTCAAGTCACCAATTTGGAAATTGTCATACCACATGCAATCATATAGAGGGATTCATAATAAAGTAATTCAACAATCATTGAGATTTTTTATTTTTTTTATTTTTTGAGTTTCACGATATCTTTTGAATTTTAATTATTGACGTGTGGGCCTCACACGTATATGAGTGAGTTATATATAAATATATTAATGGCTGCAATTTAAAAGGGATTGAGGGGGTTCTTAAAGAAAGAGTGTCTCAAACATTTTTCAAAATAATTTTAGATTCTCACATTTGAGACTTTTAAATATATTTATAATGATATGATAAGGAGGTAGAATTTCATATAATTATGTGATAAATTAAAAATTGATACTTATTATTTTGTATTATGTGAGTGAAATTATGAAAATTTTATTAATAAAAGATGAAAAAAACTTTTTTGCATTATGAGACTAATTAGAACTATTGTAGACATTTAGGCTTATTTGGAAAAGATAGTTTTTTGGTGACTTTTTATTTTTTTTTGTCTTTTTAAAAAATTATGTAAAAAATATGAGAAATAATATAATTCAAAATAGATTAAAAATTGACTTTTTGACTATTAACTGCTTCCCAAAATAACTTTTAAAAACCTCCCCAATAGGTTGAAAGAGTAAAATGTATAACAAGCAAAAGTTGTGCTTTTCATTTCTTTGTTGACAAAAGTAATGCTTTTGTCACAAGTTATTTAGGAAGATTGTTAAAAGTTTATTTTTTGATTTTTTTTTATTTTAATTTTTTTTTTTTTTGAGAGAAGAAGTAGGTTAAAAAAAGTGAAAAATGACTTTTAACTCACTTTTCAAAATATCCAATAATGCATGCACGCAATTCAAGCAAATGACTTCCTTAATTGGTGGTGACAACTTTGTTTGCTTATAATTAACAAAAATGCTTGGGACTTCTAAAGTTGAGGACTCCATAACTCTTAAAATGATGTGAATCAATTATGTGTTTTTGTTTTTTTATTTTATTTTATTTTTTTCCTTCCTGGACCAATCACAAGTGAGTGGGGTTGTGTTTTTTGAGAGTCTGTAATATTGTTGTATAATTAATTAGGCCTAGTTTAATTGGTTATTATAATGATCTTAAGGGTTTAATTTTAAGGGAAAGATTATGAGTTTAATTTTAAGAGAGAGTTAAATTAAAAAACAAGTACTTAATAATTTGTAAAAATAAAAAAACTAACTCACATAAATACTAGATAGAAAAAATGTCTTTTCATTAGGGGACTGATTAGAACTGTTGTAGACACATGATAGACCTTCACAGCAGGCCAAAAGAGTAAAATGCATAACAACCAAAAGGTACGCTTTTCATTTATTTGTTGAGATTGAAACCACAAGTTCTCTAGAAAGGAGTGATGAATGCATGCGGGCAAGTCAAGCAAATGACTCTCTTACTTGGTGGTGGTGACAACCTTGTTTGGTTATAACTCATTAGGTGTAATTTAATTGGTTATTATAATTTTTTTTTTAAAGACTTAATTGTAAAGAAGAGATTATGAGTTCAATTCTAAGGGAGAGTTAAATTATGAGGCAAGCATTTGGTGCTTTGTAAAGGTAGGGAGGCTAACTCCTATAAATACTAATTTAATAACCAAAAATTGATTTTCGCTGATTAAAAAATAAAAAATAAAAACCTTGTTTGGCTATCTCTAATTATTTTTTTTAAATTGATTTTTTATTTTTCATTTTTAGTGAATTTTTTAAATATTTTACACAAAATTTTTATTTTTTAAATTCACCTAATCTAAATATACTTAAAAAGTATAATATTTGTGAAAAAAATTTAAAAAATTCACCAAATACAAAAATTATTTTTAAAAAATGTAAATTTATATATTTTTTTAATTTTTTATATATTCAATGAATTTTTTAAAGTTTTTTGTATAAATTTTATACTTTATACGAAGATTAAGTTGATGTAAAAAGTAAAAGAAAATTTGATTAAATTATTTTTAAAAATTCTAAACCAAACAGAGTAGAAGTAACGTTGCTAAAATTGTGATATGTTTTGTTAGATTCAAAAAATATTTTTCAATATAAAAAGTAAAATTTAATTTTCATTTAAATTAAGTTATTTCCTATTAATCACAAAAATATTCTATTAATTTTCATTATTTGAAATATGAAAGGTCAAAAAATATCAAAAATACAATCATACAAGAGAGTAAGAGAGTGATATTCATAATACTAGGCTGCTGATTGTTGAGGTCACTCAACCACAAAGTTCATAAGAAAATTTTAAAAAACAAATTTATTTTCAAAAGTATTAACTTTTTAAAGACTGAGACGTATTTTCAGAAGTTACAAGTTTAGTCAAAAAATTATTATAAAAAAATTAATTTTTCTATATATATTTTTTATAAAAAATTTAAAAATTATTAAAAAAAATTAATTCCTAAATCGATTCTAATTTAAAAATAAATCTGAGACGTGAAAAAATACTACGCATTGGGGCCCATTTTTAGAAATCTGAAGCAAAATTGATGGAGAGGACAAAGGAAGAAGCTTCAAAGAAATTTCCAATAGGCCCCACAATTTGTTCTAAATATCTTTACAGAATATCATGGAGCCCCCTGAGGGACCTTTTTATCTGTACACCCAACAAATTACACACCACCACGTGGCATCTTGCCTCAAGGTCTCCTTACTTTCCATGTTTTTTTTTTTTTTGGTGGCTGGCTCTTCCATTCTCACACCGACCCTTCTTCTATCAACTGTTTTTCAGTTAAGTCTTTACTTTTTCTCACAAAATGACCCAAAGTCTTTATTTTTTCCCCTTAAGACCATTGTCTAAAAATAATTTCTAATTTTAATTATTTTTCTCATTTACCCTTATAGTTTAATTAAAACTGATAATCAAAAAATAAAAGTTAAAAACACTTCTAATTTTTTCTACTTATGAAACTCTTTTTCATCAACATAATAATGGTTTTTAGTTAAAATGCTAAAATTTGTAAAAGTTTACAGTGTAGTTTTAACATTTCGGCTTGTTTTGACAACTCAGCTAAAAACCGTTTTTTTGACTTTTTTCATTTTTTTAATCACATTACTTCTTTATTTTTTTACATATTTTTTTTCAAAAGAAAAAAAATTTAAAAATTAAAAAAACGTCTTTTAACTTACTTTCCAAAGCAAGTGTCATCTCAACCCTTAAGGGACTTTTGGTTTAAGCTTTTTATTTTCTCTCAAAACACCACCAATTCCATCATTATATGGGATATAAAAAAAAAAAAAAAAGAGGAGAAATTACCCCTTAGTGGTATTAAAATATTTATTACATATGTATAGAAAATTTTATAATTTTAAATTAATGTGGATAAAGTTTATTATTAATTTGTAATTATTTTTGAAGTTGCACACTGATGTGAAATTTTTCCTAAAAAAAAAACATTTGTATTTTAAAAAGAGTACTGATATATACAAACAAAATGATATGGCAAAGTTGTGATAACTTCAAAATAATAAATCCATCAAATGACTTGTCAATTTAAAAAATAAAAAAATCACTATCCCATCATTCAAACGAGTGATTCTATATAAAAATTATGAAAAAGATGTGAAGTTTTGGAGTTCATTTGAACATAGTGTTTGTTTACGATTTGTAAAAATTAATTTCACACTCACTTTTGAAAATGCGATCGAAGGTGGGAAAATTTGGGCTAACTGATCGTGCCACCGGACATCCGGCTGGTTGATCGGAGCAGTGCAATTTTTTTTTTATTTTTTTTTTTTTTACAATTGACACATGTTAATTTTTATATATTCAATAAAAAATATTTTCCGAACTTTTAAAAAAAATTATGAGTTTTAATAGAATTTTGAGTTGTATATTTAGTTATGAGTTGTAAGTTTTTATATCAAATATCATATATTACATCAAAAATTCTCCACTTAATTCAAAACTCTTTTCAAAACTCATTCACTAAAAAAAAAATTTTACACTCAAATCATAATTTTAAAACTTAAAAACTCAAAATACAACTCTATTTTCAAATCATATTTAGAAAACTCTACCAAACACAACCAATATTTTTCTTTCAAACCCCAAATAAATCTACACAATTATAATATTGGTTGGGTACCAAAATAAAATCGGTGTTTACTTGGAGGACAAAAAATATATTTAACTATTAATTAGAAGTTCACACATAAAAATTTAAAAAAGAATTAGCCATGTTTAGTTTGATTTTCATAATTTATTTTTCTCAAAAAACCAAAAAATAATTTAGTGAAGAAAATGAAAAAATAAAAAATGCTTATCATTTTTATATAATTTTGTCATTTTAAATGGCATAAATAATTTTTAAAAATATAATTTTAATATTTATTTTTGTCAAATTAATTTTAAATTTTAAAAAAAATCAGAATTTTCTAAAAAATAAATAAACTAAACATAACCATACGTCGGTAACAAAGAGGCCGTTGTGATTTGTGAGGGGCATTTGAGTCCACTCAAGAATATCAAGAGTGTGGCTAGCGCTGATAGTTCACCAAATAAAAAGTTGTTGCATCTCATTTTCCAAACAAAACATCCAAATCACTGATAAAATCCCACTTCTCCCAAAACCTCGTCTTCTCTCACTTTCACTTTCACTTTCACTTTCACTTGTTACATATGTCATGGGGTTGCACATGGTGGTTCAAAACTATAATTTTGATGTTTATGTTTCTAAAATTAATTTCAATTTTTAACTTTTAGAAAATCAAACTAATCTTCGTTTGACATGGGGCTAAAATGAGGTTAGGGCTAAAATAGTTATAAAAAGAAAAAATAAATTAAAAAATTAATAAGACAAAATATCACATCCAAATCATAATTATTTTATTTTTTCTCTTATAAAAATAAAAATTAAAAATCAAAAAATCTAATCCAAACAAAACTTTTAGACTCAGACTAAAATAATGAAAAAAATCAGAAAGTCAGCCCACTTCTCTAATAAAGCCTAAACATAACCATGTATAGGTAACAAATAGGTCATTATGATTTGTGAGGGGTATTGAGTCCACTCAAGAATATCAAGAGTGTGGCTAGCATGCATTACCTTTTGACAGTTTTCACCGTATAAAGTGGGAGCTTCTATTTACACACACCAAATCCTCTCTCCACACACATTTAATGAAGGAGTGTGTAAAAAGTGTGTGAGGGAGAGATGTGTAGAAAGGATATTTTGGGTGTGTAAATAGAAGCCCCCATATAAAGTTGTTGTGTCTGATTTTCCAAGCAAAATATTAGAAGAGTGATGATGCTAACATTTCATCAATTAGTTAAATAGGTTCTTAATTGACCAGTATGACTTTTTTAAGGGTTTAATCTTTAGGGGTACTTACCAATTAGTCCTATTAACTAGATTTATTTACCTACAGGTCCTAACTAATAAATTTAACATTATAAAAATAAGAGAGTGATAAATTTATCACTAAAAATTTATTCATAAAAACAAAGAGACTGATAAATTTATCACGATAAATTTATTCATAAAAAAAAAGAGACTGATAAATTTATCTTTATCACTTAATAAATTTATCAAATAGGACTTAATGGGTAATAAGTCTCCAAAGTAGGACCTATTGGGTAATAAGTCTCCAAAGTAGGACCTATTGGTAGTTTACCCTAATCTTTAAGAGGGTTGAATTAAGAGAACAAGTACTTAGGCCAAGTTTGGCATCTTTAATAAAAGTCAAAAAGTCACTATTTTATTTAAGTCACATCATCTTATTTAAGTCACATCACTTCTCTACCACATCACTTCAAACCTAACTCATATTTCATAAAAAGTCAAAAAATACACTTATTTAGAATATCTCAAACAACCCCTATAACGATGGAGAGACTAATTTTTATAAGTGTTAATTTAACAATTAATAACTAATTTTCATCAATAAAAAAAAAAAAGTGATACTAACATTTGGCAGTTTTGTTGATAAATCTCGTGTCCCCAACATTTTTCATATTAGAAAATCCCACATTCTCCTAAAACCTGTTCTCTTCTCTCACTTTCACTCATTTTTGTTACATACGCATATGATATATGATGGGGTTGCACTTGGTGGTTCTGGCAAAGCTCAACCTCACAGCCACCGCCGGCCACAGCGCGAGTCCCCTGGTGGTCATCTTGGTGTGTCCTTTCCTCCTCAAACTGTCCTTCAGCTCCAGACCCTTCCAACGAGCTTACAACGACATCATAAGAGCTTCGAGGCTCTTCTTCTTCCAGTTAGGTCAGATTGCTTTCAACAACATTGAACCAGCTGGTCCTAGACAACGGTGGCACCGAGCTCTCCGGTTAGTCTACCAGAGGTTGACTCATGCTACGAGGTCACTGGCTTCAGAATCCTATGAGGAAAGCTTGCGTGCTCTTTCTATGCTAGCACTTTGAGTTTGTGAATGTGGTTTTTGCTATTAATTCACCCATTCTGTGTTTTTTCTTTTCTTTTTCTTATTGTTGTTGCAGTACTTGATGGCCTTTATATAATGCATTCACATTCTTCAGAAACTGTGAAAAATGCCTTCAGTTTTCATTTTGTTCACTTGCTTCCCATTCCACATTTTCTGCAAAGCCAAACACAAGTGCATATCAACAATGATACATCTCACTAATTTAGGAGCACTAATGGACCACTAATGAGGTGGAAATTCAAAAAAAAAAAGGAAAAAAAAAACTTAAGGCCAAAACATCACATCAGTCAGTAGGACCCACTCTCTAGAGCTCCTTTAGTGCTCCTAATTTAGAGCTCCCAAACATTTTTCAGTGCATATATACCTATAGCTATTTCTTATAAGAGGCTATTCCAATCAAACAAACATGTCAGTAATAAGTATATAGGATTTTGTCAATCGAGTCCGAATCTTCTGTCGCGTTCTTCTGCGGGGGTTCCTGCGATTCCCAAAACGACGTCGTTTTGGAGAAAATTTTCAAAACGAAAAAAAACACGCACACAGAGAACCAAAGAAGAGAAAGAGGAGAAGAAGATTCAGGCAGAGAAAGAGAAAGAGGAGAAGAAGGAAGAATGGCATCCCACAGGCGACAACCTCTAGCCTCCGTTCACCCACGGCGCCACCAGCTACCCGCCATCGCCGCTGCAACCCGCCATCGCCACCTCCATAGCCGCGAGGCCCCTTCTCTCTCTCTCTCTCTCTCTCTCTCTCTCTCTCTCTCGATCTTGATGGCCGGCAACCATCTCGATCTTTTTTCTTCTTTTCTTTGCCGCCGGTGTACCGGAGGGAGTTCATCGGTCACCCTCATTGCCGTTCGTCGATTTCCCCCCGGTTTCAACCTAGATCTGAAATGCAAAAAGATGGATTTATGAAGAAAAGCAAAGTTTCAAAATCTCTATGAAAGATTTGAGATCTAAAATCAAAGTGGAGGAGAGGAAAATTTTTTGACCATTGTTCTTTGCTTTTGTTTGTATTGATCTAATTTTTAGTCAATTTTGATTTATCATTTGGGATGTTCAAAGTGTTATTGTATATGTATATATATATATATATCAGATTAAAAAATCTCATTGCAAAGAGAGAAAGGAGATGTTGGAGAGAAGGAGATGTTGGGGGGTGGGCTGAAGTCAAATTTTGGAGAAAAAAATAATAATAATAACAGTAAACAAAACGATGTCGTTTTAGCGAGCCCAGGAGGAAGGGCCGCAAGAAAGTGCAGCCGATAATCCACACTCTTTAGTCAATCTATCCTAATAACATACTTGGATCAATTGAAACCTGAGATGGAATACGTAATGTAAATAAATTGATAATTTCTAGACTAATAGTCCGGGAAATATTTGTCTCCTTTAATTCAATTCACCCAAACAATATGGCCAAAGAATTAGGACCATAACTATCTTGTGATTGTATAAATTTAAAACACAGAGAAGTAATATTTGAGATTCATATCCTCTCCATTTTACAAAAGAAATTGATAGGGATTTCAATTTCATAATCAACAATTGTGAAGGATCCGAGTTGATAAATATTTATTGAAAATTCAAAAATGACAAAGAGAATTTTGTCAACTTAAAATTGAGTTGCTAATTTTGAATTTTAATGATGTATCACAACTTTATAAAATTAAATGGAAGAAAATCAAATTCCTATATTGATTCATCAAAATGCCAATAATGCTAAGTACTCAAAAAAAAATATATATATATATATTATTATTGAATTTAAAATGTGTATATCAAATTTATTAGGCTTATGATGTACAATATTTAAACTAAGTTCAAATTTAATTTTATGTACTATTTCAAACATATTTTTCAACCTATCTTAAATGTCAATAGAAGCACCATTATTACATAGCCTGCCAGCAAAGATTATTATATATATATAAAAGTAGTGTTGTATGATAAAAAAATACAGTCCTACTACGGAGCTCGAAATTCTTGGGGCTCGACTGTCCCAAATTTCAAAACGACATCGTTTGATTTTTGATTTTGATTTTTTCTTTTTCTTCTTCCTCCCCTTCTCTTCTTCCTTTCCCCTCTCTGCTCTGCTCTGCTCTTCTCTTTAAAAAAATGAAAATGAAAATAAAATCTAAATCTAAATCCAAATCAACAAAAACAAAAAGGTGTTTGGCGCCAACCAATGATGTTTTCAGTTACCAACTGAAATCAAAATCAAAGAGACAAACCCACAGCAAATCCAAAAAAAATCAATTACCAACAGAAATGATAGTTCATAAATTCAAACCCACAACAAACTCAACAACTCAAAATCTCACATGAAAATCAAAATTAAACAAACGAACTCAAAAAAAAAATTAAAAATCAAACCCACAACAACAGACAAACCCACATGAAAATCTAAATCTAAATCAAAAACTCAAAAAAATGTTACAAATCACCAAATCTACACAAATCAAAAAAATCAAAATCAAAATAAAAAAAAGACGAGGAGAAGAGAGAAAAACAGAGAAAGAAGGAGAGGAGGAAGAAGCCGTCGTCGCCGTCATCGTTGCTCTTGGTCGCCAATCCCCATTACCATTGCTCTGTGTATATACATACACACAGCCTGTCATCGCCATCACACCATCACATCGTTACTCTCCTCCCTCTTCTCTCTCCTTTTTCCCTTCTCCTTTCTCCCTTCTCTCTTTTCTTTTCTCCCTGTTTAAAGAGAAGAGGGGGGGGGGAAATCAAAATGATGTCGTTTTGAATTTCGGGCCAATCGAGCCTTGAACTTTTCGAGCTCTTAAGCTTTATTGAGAAAAATATTATACAAAAAATTAATATAGAGTAATGTGATAATTTTTTATTTTATTAATCAAAAGTTAAAAAATCATCACATTGGTTTAGATTTTTAAATATATCACCGTTACATCATTTCGAACAAGAATTGTAAAGAAAATCTAAGAATTGGGTAAGAATAACATTTTCTTACATATAAAATAACAATGGTGCCTCACAGGGTTTTTATTATGATTATTATTTTATATTTAATTTAACATGGACGTGTTTTTTGCTTGATTGAGTCTTCTCTCCCTTCATTTTCGAATCTTCTTTCACTTTCTGCAATACCCATCAACAAAATTTATGGTAAGTAGGATAGACAAATCTCAGTAGTGAGCTTTGATGAGAAAGAGGTGCAATCTACGATATTTTTTTAGATGATTAAAAAATATAAAAAAATATAATATATTATAATTGGTCAAGAATAAAATCATCCCAGACTACGTTTTAATTTTTTCATGTGAAAAATATAATCTCAAACAATGGGAGATTTGGTCAAATCATCGTCGAGCAAACAATGAGTGGCAATTATTATTTTGGTCAGATCAACATCAAGCAAACAAGTCAGTACCCAAATATTGGGTTCATTTTCTTTCAGATATCAGAGTAAAAATTAAGGCCGTCTTTGGTGTGAGTTTCAAATCAAATTTTTACTTTTACATTTGAATGTTATGTCTGATTTGAGTTTTTAAATTATGATTCTAAATCAATTTTAAAACATATTTTGAAAACATGTTTGGTAAATCAAATAATTTTTGAATTTTTGGTCTGCCTGGTCGTCTATCCAGACATCCTCCCGGATGTTCGACCAGTCGTCTAGCTAGTTGATCGGAACAGTAAATTTTTTTATTTTTTTTTCAATTGGCAATCGCCACCTGTTATTTAAAAAAAAAATTATATTTGTTTTTTATATTTTTTTAAATATGCAAATTATTTTTTTAGACCAAAATGACAAATTAGTTTTTTGAATTGAATTTTAAAAAAAGTTTGGTTATGAGTTTTGAATAAAATTTTCAATATAGTTTTGAATTGTGTGCTTGGTTATGAGTTATAAGTTTTTGATTAAGTTTTGAAAATTCTTTTCAAAACTCATAACCAAACAACTTAACTCATTTCATATGTCATATCAAAAATTTAAAACTCATAACTAAACATATTTTCTCTTTTTAAATCATAATTCCAAAACTCACAAACTCAAAATATAACTTTATTCTCAAATCATAATTCTAAAATTCTACAAAAAAAAACTACCTAGATCTTCAAGTTCCTTTAAAATTTAGGGGTGATTTGGGATTTGCTCATTTAGTATATTTTTGACTTTTTATATAAAAAATAGAAGTAATATGTTAATTTGTAACAAATAAGCAAATCCGTTATTTATTTAGATTGTTGTCAAACCACCTCTTAGTTAAAAAACTAACTTGTTAGTTTAAAAAAAAAAAAAAAAAAAAACTAATACTAAAAAGTTAGTCATTTGATGCATTCTTAATTTTTTGGCTTATTCTAATGTTTTTGAATGGCAAAAGTGACCCTTTCAATAGGAAATGAGTTTGCTAAATGAGTTAAGATTATTTTGATAAAATAAACATGTTTATAGCCTATAAATTGGCTTTTTATCCACGTCCAAACGAAGTTAAGGATACTAACAATAAATATATAAATTAGAACGTCAGGTAGGGTACAAGCCAAATGCTGAGACTCATGCGTAAATTTTGTGTTTTAATTGATATGTTTGTTTGTATATATTTTTTCATAAATTAAAAAATAATAAAATAATAAAAAACTAATTTTCATTTTATTATCTTTTCTATCTTTTTGCTTTTCTTATACAAAATTCTTCACAAATTTATAATCTAAATACAAACTCAAGTGACAGAGGTTTGTAGGATTCATTTCAAAGATTATGAATAGTTTTATTAATGAAGATGTTCCCTTGATGTTTACTTGCTTGGATTTCTCAATTTAGTCACGCTTCCATACCTTTTGTTTTGGAGAGTACAAAACCCTTCCCCTGGACATGGACATTACAGACCATACATCCATTCTATGATTTTTTTTTTTTTTGGATAAATAAAATTATTGAAGTTATATTTTGTCGGTACAAGTTATGCACCAAATACTTCGGTACACTACCAATATTAAAGATTTATCTCACATTACTTCTCTAAACCACCCAAGTTCAGCTCATATATCAAAGGCTACTCTACTCATTGTCAATTGATTTTGAATATCTCAATAAATATAGGGATTGTTTGGTGCAACTTATCTGAATTACTTATAATTTTTTATTCTGAGAGTCTGAGCTTTGGTACAATTTATACTTATAATTTATTAAACAAAAATAGCTTAAATAAGCAGTGGTTTTAACTTGTAGCTTATAATAAACTACACCAAATAATACCTTAATATAGTATGATATTTACCTCTTTTCTAGCTTTCAAATAAACTACACCAAACAACCCCTATACAGAGTTCCACCTCCAAGTTGAGAGAGAGAGAGAGAGAGTTGGACCTAACTTAAGGATTGTGAAGCCTCATAGGAATAGATTAATCTTTTGGTGGCGGGTATTATAAAAATAGTACATTCAGAAAGTAAGTATGTAATCCACTTAATGGGATTAGACTAGTTGGTAATTAATGCTAGTCTTTTCTAGACTTGAACTGAAGTCTTTTAGCCCAGCAATTTGACATCCTTGACATATATGGATGGTGGCTCCAGAGTACATGATGGATGAGATGAGAAGAGTTGGTCTATGAATGGGCCAAACCAGTTTGTAGTCCATTTAAGCAGTCCTAAACCAATTAACCGAACCTAGGCCCATCATAAGCCCCAATTTAGTTATGCCAAGACCAATTTCAAAAGTAACCATCAGCCCACTTGACACCAAACCTCAAATTGCACTCTTCACTGAAATAAATAAATAAATAGATAAATTGCATATGAGAATTTAGGTCACGTTGGGTGCAGCTTATTGGGTTGGGTATATATATATATATTTTCTTTTCTTTTTTGAGAATTTGTGCGAAAATATTTTGTATAGTTCTTATTTTTTATTTTTTATAATAACTAATGAAGTAGAAATAATTTAAATAAGTTAAAAATATGATTACCAAGAAGTTAGCAAAAGATGCTTTTAGGTTTTATTTTCTAATAATCAACTTTCAGTTTGCAAAATGTTTCACCAAATTGAACCTTAGTAAGGCTACTTCACCCTTATTGTGTGCTATAAAAAATTAAGATGATTAGATTAGTTGTTCTTCTTCTTCTTCTTCTTCTTCTTTTTTACAATTTTTTTTTTTCCCTCAAATTTAAGATACAAATACAATACAATTATAATATTCTGTATTAATTTTTTTTCTTCTTCCTGATGAGGATGTTTGAGATTTCTCCTCAAATAATGTTATGAATGGATTGAGATCCTTTCTATTTTATGGTTATAACGGAAGATCTATATCACATCATCTAAAGGTTGTGAAATAATCATGAAACAGTCATCACTTTCATTTGACAACTTTAGAAATTTATATGGACTTGCCTAGTTATGAGCAACATTCATTGATATAGGTGATGGAATTTATTTAAGAATTGATCTTTCAGAAATAATAATTAATTAATGAAAAGATTGTCACATAGATAAGGACTAAGTCAAACATCAAAATAGGATAACATGCTCATGAAATCTAACATTAAAAAAAATTGGATCAATTAATATTCATGATAAGCATATGCTATGTTTAATTGATTAATTAATGACAACATTGATACCATTTAGGGGAGGGCATTAGTGGTGTAATGTCTCACATGTCCCACCAGTCTATAAGGAATTAAGAATTTATTATTGTTGGTGTGAGATGATGAATTTGTTGATACATTTTTTAAGTGCATTAATAATATAAATGTTGATTCAATAATATGAGGTATTACGAAAGAAATATCATAAAAAGTCTTTAAGAAGATTTTTTACCATTAGATTAATTTGTAGTGTTTTATTTTATATTATATAATTATCTTTAGATTAGTTTCATGAGACTTTTTAAATGATATTTATTTCATAATGCTTAATATTACCCATTTTGATTAGTTTAAAATAGTAAATTTTATAATTTAAAAAATATATAGACTGACCCCATGTAAAAATGTAAATCCTATTTTCACCAATTAAAAATATGCATTGTTCAAACACCGTACCTTCCCAGTATAAAGTGCTTGATGATCCACGTTGTTCTCAGTGTGCTGGCGAGTTGGGTGTGCCCTCCCCCTAGGTTCATTAAAGTTTCGCCATGTTTATTTCAACGGGTTGGATTAGATTAGATTAGATTAACATTTTCATGATTAATATAGTCTTAGTATTATGAATTCCTTTAGATTGTGTATCATATTCTATATTTGGATTGAGTTAGGATTATAAGGAGGGACTAATAGTCTAGATTTTGGCTTAGTTCTTCAATTTATATCACACCCCCCTCTGTGGGCTTGAATAGTTCATCATATGTAAGATACCATATCCGGATGGATTATTAGTTCGTACTTTAATTGTTTAACCACATTTGATTAATAATTTTATTGGACTATTAATCAAATGCCAAACTCCTATTCACCCATTCAAAACAAGACATTTTGTAAAAAATATGACCGTTTCTGAGACGCTGAGAGATGGAGAACGGAAAACCCGACCATGGGTGCTCGACGGAAGAGAAGGATCATCTGATTCGAAGCACTAAGAAAGTTAAGAGTAACGTTGACCCTGAAGATGAAGCCATGGTTGAAAGCGCAACAATAGATGCGGTATCAGGGGAGGTGTTACTCAACCCTAAGCCGCTGGTTGCCATTACGAATCAGGAGAAATCTTCTCCTTCTGAAGGGAAATCCGATGATGCAACGGTGATAAATACTGGGGCTATTAAAGATTCTACCTCCTTCAAGCAAGCATTAATGCGATCGCGCTTCAATGAGACTGGTAATGAAAAGAATTTCGATCCTGATGTGGAGGTGCTATCCTCTGATGATGATGAAACAGATCCGATAAAACCATCTAAGGTAGAAGATGAGGAAATTGAGGAGAAAGATGGGATCCCCAAGGTTAAACTACCAGCAAATCTTTTGAAGAAGATTAGAGAGCCATGGAAGAAATGTTTGATTGTGAGGCTATTGGGGAAAAACATCGGTTACAAATTATTTATGATAAAAATGACTAAGGTTTGGGGTCTCCAAGCTGACTTCGAAGCTCTGGATATAGGGAATGGTTTTTTTATAGTCAAGTTTGATTTGCTAGAAGATTATACCAAAGTTTTTACTGGAGGTCCATGGATAGTGATGGATCACTATGTTACAGTGAGAAAATGGCAACCTGATTTCAAGTCCAATGAAGCTGAAGAAGATACCACAGCGATATGGGTAAGGTTTCCTACCTTACCCATCGAGTACTTTAATGAAAAAGCCCTCTTCCATATAGCAAAAGTGCTAGGAGTTCCACTGAAGATAGACATCAATACTGCGATGGCCGCCAGAGGGAAATATGCTCGTGTTTGTGTGGAAATGGACCTCCGAAAGCCATTGGTCTCCCAAATATCTATAGGTAAACATGTTTACGGTGTTGAATATGAATACCTGCACTCATTTTGTTTTTATTGTGGTAGGGTCGGGCACCGGAAGGAGAGCTGCAGTGACAGACCAATGCTGGAGGCTACAAAATCAGTTCAAGGGAAGCTTGGAGAAAATAATCAAGGTCAACAAGACCAACACAGTGATGCACCTAAACTCTCTTCAGAAGTTCATGTTGATGAGTCTACTCATGGAAAGTATGGGCCATGGATGACTGTTTCCAAATATAGAAGGCCATCTAGAGGCCCAGTCATATACAAAGGGAATATGCAACAGAACAACAGATTTGAGGCTCTTAATGAAGAAAGTGAGCCAGTTTCAAGAAATAAAGCCCATATAGGCCGAGGAAGAGAGATTAATGGAAAGGCCCACTTGGAGGCAGGATTCACCCACCACCCTAAGATACATAAGAGGAGAACTACCAATGACACTGCAGCAGATAAGGACAAACAAAAAGAGGAGATTAGACTGGGAAAGAAAATTGCCACTGACATGGAGATTCAGTATCAAGAGACAGAGATTGGGACAGCTGAGCTACCTGCTACTAGCCATCTACCTGTTCAGGCAGCTCCAAATCCAGTAACCCAGAAATCTGAAACCATCAGCCTTACCACACCTAGCCAACCCAAAAACTCTATCCCAAAATCTCAGGTTCCCAAACATAGAGCTGGTTTTAATAAACCCAAATTTAGAGACCCACCAGATAAATATGGAAGAGGAAGGGGAGAACTATCCTATGGAGAAACACAACTTGACCCAGAACAGAGTGATGGTATGCCTCACACCAAGGAAAGAAGCATTTCACCTCGTCACCACAGAGTGGTGGAACGAAGAAACAAAGCTGAGAATCCAGGCTTGGCGACCAGTGGATGCACACCAGAAGCTGCATTACATCTCAATGAGTCCGATGAAGTCAATGGTAGAGAACCACCAAGCAATAAGAAGGTATCTGGAACTTGATATCCAGAACCCTCTTCCTACTCAAGATATACCATCCATGGATTTAATGATCTGGAACTGTCGAGGAGCAGGCAACAAGAAATTCAAAAGAACTTTGAGAGAGCTAGTCCATATACATAAACCAGCTCTGGTAGTGCTTATGGAGCCTAAAGTGGAATTTAAAGCCATGGGAATGTACTTCAATTGCATGGGATTCACGGCTTCAACTCAGGTGGATCCTATTGGACGCAGTGGAGGTATTTGGATAATTTGGAATCCTAATGTGGTGAATGTCAGAGTTGTGGAGGCTTGTACCCAACAGATCACAGCGATAATCTCTCGGCAAGACTTCCAAGATTGGGTTCTATCAGCAATTTATGCTAGTCCTAATCCTAACAAAAGAGATGAATTATGGGAACAACTTACAACTATTGCTCAGTCCATGGACAAACCATGGTTAGTTGCTGGTGATTTTAACGATTTCTCATCCCCAAATGAGAAACGGAGTCTTCAAGGGAGTAACTCTCAGAGTATTAATCAAGACCTTAGAAGAAGTAGTAAGTTCAATGATAGACTTAATACATGTAAGCTGATGGATTTAGGCTGTGTAGGTCCACGACTGACTTGGTCTAACAATCGGAAAGGTTGGGCTAATACTATGGTTCGACTGGATAGAGCCTTGTGCAACACTAAATGGCGAATTACGTTTCCAGATAGTGCTGTCAGGAACCTTCCCCGTACCTATTCTGACCATTCTCCAATGATGGTGCTCACCCAAGGTATTTCTCCCTTTAACCCTGTGTGTAGGCCTTTTAAGTTTATGGCTGCCTGGGTAACCCATGAAAACTTCAAATCTGTTGTTAAAAATAGTTGGACCAATCCTATTTCCTCTCTGAGTAAGAAACTAGATAATCTTGCCCAAGTTGCTAGTACTTGGAACAAAGAGATTTTTGGCAATATTTTTAGAAGGAAGAGATGGTTACTTGGGAGGATCGAAAGGATCCAGAAATCCCAAGCCACCAACTATTCCCATAATCTTCATCGCCTGGAATTTGAGCTTATTGAGCAATATAACCGTGTGTTGTATCAAGAAGAACTCTTGTGGTTCCAAAAGTCTAGAGCCAAGTGGTTAACTCAAGGTGAAAGAAATACCAAATTTTTTCACCTTACTACCTTGGCTAAAAGAAGAAAGAAAAAGATTGAGATGCTTAAAAATGAGAATGGGTTGTGGGTGGACCAACCTGAACAACTGAAAGCCTTGATTACTAATTACTTTTTGAATCTTTTTGGGTATACCCCTTCTATTTCTCTAACTAATTGGAGCAACCTGGTGAGCTGCAAGCTCGACCAGGCTGATAATGCTGCTCTCACTCATGCTATTACTAATGATGATGTGTGGAATGCTGTTAAGAATATCAATGCCTTTAAAGCTCCTGGGAGGGATGGGTTTCAGACTGTGTTTTACCATACTTATTGGTCCATTGTTGGTGCGTCTGTGTGTGATTTTGTTAAAAATTGTTTTCTTAAAAATCATATTCCCAGAGATGTGAATAGAACTCTAATTGCTTTGATCCCAAAAATTGATAACCCTGACAGTGTGAGATAATTTAGGCCTATTAGTCTTTGCAATGTTTCTTATAAAATTATTTCAAAAATTATTGTCAATAGATTGAGGCCCCTCTTAAACAAGATTGTTAGACCTAACCAAAGCAGCTTCATTCCTGGAAGGAATACTAGTGACAATATTATCATTACTCAAGAAATTATTCATTCTCTCAACAAAAAGAAGGGTAAGAAGGGTGGCTTGGTTTTTAAAATTGATTTGGAAAAAGCTTATGATAATCTCTCTTGGGATTTTTTAAAACAAACCTTGGAGGAGTTTAATTTTGATCACAATTTTATTGAGCTTATTATGTATTGTGTGACCACTATTAGTACTGCTGTTATCTGGGATGGTGTCCCACTTCAGGAATTCCATCCAGCTAGAGGGTTGAGACAAGGGGACCCCTTGTCTCCTTACCTGTTTGTGCTTTATCTTGAGAGGTTATCGAATATGATTAGTTTTCAAGCTGATCATAAAGCTTGGAAAGGGGTGGAGACTTCCAGACAGGGGCCCAAACTCACCCACCTTTTCTTTGCTGATGATTTAATGCTTTTTGGGCAGGCTACTACCTCCAATTGTAGTACTATCATGAAGGTTATGGATGAGTTTTGCGATATATCTGGTTTGAAAATTAACCATCATAAGTCCAAACTGTTTGTATCTCCTAACATTGATAGGAGGAGTGCTATAGAAATGAGTACCATGTCTGGTATCCCTCTTACTTCTGATTTAGGGAGATACTTGGGTGTTCCTATCATCCATGGTAGAGTGAACAGGGGCATTTTCACCCACATTGTAGCTAAGATGCAAAGGAGGTTGACTGGGTGGACAGCCCATACTCTATCTATGGCTGGTAGAGCCACTCTAATTCAATCTGTGGCTTCTGCCATACCTGCCTATGCTATGCAGACTATGCTCTTACCTTCTAAGGTTTGCAATGAAATTGACAGGATGAATCGAAACTTTCTTTGGGGGGGACACTCTGGAAAAGAAGAAAATTCATCTTGTCAATTGGAATGTTGTGTGTAAAATGAAAAGAGCTGGTGGTCTGGGGATAAAAAAAAGCTAGGGATCAGAACCTGGCTTTGATCTCTAAGTTGGGTTGGAATTTGATTAGTAACAGTAACAGTCTGTGGTGTGAAGTTTTGAGACATAAATACCTACATAATACTTCCTTCTTTGACCAGCAGAAAGGTAGGGTTGCCTCACATATTTAGAGAGGCATCATGAGCACCAGACCTTTCTTAAGGAAAGGTGTTAAATGGAATATTAGTGATGGCAGGTTTGTGCATGTTTGGAAGGATTGGTGGTGTGGAAACAGTTCCTTTGAGGACACTGTTTCTGGCACTATGCAACCTAATGTTACTGATGATATTCTCATGACTAATTTGAGAGAGTTGTTGGGGGCAGATGGCAAGTGGGATGCTAGCCTTATTAATGCTAATTTCCCTCAGCCTTTGGCTACTACTATTTTGGGAACTCCTCCCCCTGGAAACAATGGGATGGACACCCCAATCTAGAAGGGATCTCCTGGTGGGGAATTTACTGTTTCTTCTGTGTATGAAATGCTTCAGGACAGTGAGGACAGGGTAGAGGACTGGTCTTGGGTGTCGAAACTGAGACTACCACAGAAACTTAAAGGTTTCTCGTGGACTATTCTCCATGGGAAATTGCTCACCAATCAAATGAGATTGAAGAGAGGACTGCCTGATATTCCCTACTGTCCTAGATGCAATAGGGTTGAGGATATGAATCATTTATTTAGAGATTGTTATATAGCAAAGGAAGTGTGGCTTACTGTATTTGATAAACAATGGTACATAGACATGATGAGGAGACCTTGGATGGATTGGCTCATGAGGAATGCAAAAAATAAAAATCATTTTAATGCACAGCTCTCTTGGTTTCTTGTTTTTATGGTGGCTTTATGGAAAATTTGGAAAAACAGAAATGGATTTATATTCGAAGGAAAATCTATTAGTAACCAAGAGAGTGCAAAATTTATTTTCGACTACTCTCAAGAAATCCATCAAGCTTTCCTCCAATCTGTACCACAATCCAGACCCTCATTTAGACTAATTAATTGGTGTTTTCCTCCTACAGGTAGACTGAAACTTAACACTGATGGAAGCAGGAAAATTGGAGGAGATAAAGGCTTTGGTGGGCTGATCCGGGATGAATATGGAGCTTGGGTGTGTGGTTATTATGGACGTTTGCAACCTGGAACTAGTCTTGAAGCTGAACTATGGGCTCTATACAAGGGACTCACCATGATCCTACAAAAGGCATGAACAATGTGATCATTGAATCAGATGCAATGTAGGTGGTACAACTGATGAACGAAGCAACAAGGGACAATTGCCCTTTCAAGAATCTGGTGGAGGACTCCAAGACCTTGATCCGAGGTTGTCAATGCACTGTCCAGCACGTTTGGAAGGAAGGCAATCTTTGTGCTGATGCCCTGGCAAAGTTTGGAGCGCAGCAACCCGAAGATATGTTGGTGGTCAATGAGCCACCAGCGAAAATTAGAAGTCTTCTTGTTTCTAATATGTTAGGCTTGTCTAGGGAACGGGCTTAGCCCAGGTTTTTCCTTTCCATTTCCGTTGTAACAAAAAAAAAAAAAACTCCTATTCACCCAAACAAACATGGCCTTAATGTTGATGCGAGTACCCGTGCAGGGGTTTTTCAAGCTAGGATTTGGATTGTGGGGCGGACTCATATGGGTGACCTTTTGTTCACTAAGGGGTAATTTGGGATGTTCCAAATAAGTGTACTTTTTGATTTTTTATAAAAAGATATGTAGAAAAGTAGAGAAAGTTAGTAGAAAAGTAAAGAGAATATATTGATAGATGTTGATTGATGTGACCCAAATAAGTGTATGTATACAAAAAAAAGTGTACTTTTTTAGTGCATGCCAAACAAACACTAAGTCTATTCCTCTATTCTCTTGCCCCTTCCCTCGAGTGATTGAAACTTTGGTTGTTCGGGAAGCTCTACTTTTTGCATTGCATGGTCAGAATTGAAATATAGTTGTTGGAGGTAATGCTAAAATGGTGTATCAAAGCCTTAATGGTGAACTCCAATCTCCTCAAGACATTGCTATGATTGTGATAGACTATCGGGATTAAATCTTTCCTTTTCATTCAGTTTGTTTTTGTTTTTTTTGCGAATTTGTAATAGAGTAGTGCATGACATTGTGTGACATGCTCTTTCGATTAATGAGATTCGAGTTTGGGAAGCTTGTTTCCCACCTTGGTGTTTGCATTCTCATCAGTTTGATATTGGACTGCTAGGCTTTTCTTCTTTGATTGATGAATAAAGGGTAAATTATACTGACACCCCCTAAGGTTTCTGTTTAATACAAATTTCCCCTCACATTTGAAAAATTGCATTTCCCTCCTTGAAGTTTGTAATCTTATTACAAATTGCTATTGCTGATATCATGCCCTAAAATTTTCTAAATGACCATCATGCCCGTTTCCAACCAATTCTTCTTTCTATCATCATGACTACATTCTATAACTTTCCATCATTAAATTCTACTTGAATATATTCTTATTAAGTGATGATATACAAATATAGAATTTTGAAACACAATCATATAGTTTAATGGTGACCTTTTACTTTAAAATAAAACATTTATAAATATGTTTTATATTTATAAAAATATCACTATCACAACATTTTTATGATATTTTTTGTATAAATTTTTATATATAAATATAATTTTATATTTTTATTCCCACCATTATACCTAGATTAGATCAATTTAATATAAATATATTTAAAAAGTATAAAATTTGTACAAAATTTTTTTAAAAAATTCATTGAATGTAATAAAATAAGATTATGTATTGAATATATATATATATATATATGTATTTTTTTATATTTGGTAAATTTTAAAAAATCACAAAATATTATACTTCTTAAGTATATCTAAATTAGGCGTATCTAAAAAGTAAAAAAAAAAAATTGCTTAAAATATTAAAAAATTTAGTAAAAAAAAACACGGAATAATAAAAAAAATTTTAATTTTTTGTGTGAGTTACACCAAATAAGATGATTTTTATTTTCTTTGAAATAACATAAATAAAATATCTGTATTATTTTATTATTTTATATGTATAAAGATTAAGAGACAAATATTTTATTTTAATCTGACAAAAAATAAATATAATTTTTTAAATATAAAGAGACATCTGTATTAAATAAAGGGGTCCTGTTATGGTGTGCAACCCCTTAAGGTTGCACACCATATGCAACCAACACAAAAGGTGTAAGTGAAAGGTGTAAACATAAAACATGACAACAAACAGAAAGACATAAGTGTAAAGTGTAAGTTACACACTTAAGAAAAGTCCTAAATAATGATATATCAGTGTAGTTTACTCATGAATAATCTACTCTTCTTTAATTCGCGCGAAAGAAAAAAAACAAAAAAGAAAAAGCACCGTACTAACACTACAGACTACAGTATCCTACTTTTGAGGTCGGATAAAAGTCTTCTAACGTAATACCACAATTGTCAATTTCAATTTGGGTGGTGGCAAAGATTACTAATTTATTGGTTATAAATCCATTATTAATAAGGTGGTAAAGTTAAAAAAAATAAAATAAAACAAAACAAAATTAAAAAACAAACAGACACAATACAAATTGTGGTAGTAGATGGGATTCATTGTCACATCACTAATGGTAACTTTAATTAGAACTCCCGCCTATTTTCCTTTCAATTTATTTTGGAGTTCCATTTCAGCCACAATTTCTCATTTCAAGTGGGGATAGTGATTTAAATCTGATCCGCATGGGTTCCGCTATATCCGTTCAATTAGAATGCATCTTATCTATTTTGACACTTATGTAAGGTGAGAGTAGATTATGTTTTAGTAAATGGCAATGGGAGTGGGACGGGAAGGATATCATTTCTTCGAATCCAAACCTACTCGATATATTTAATAATATATATAAAATTTAATTAGATATAAGAAAATAATATTAAAAATCTATGATAAGGTTTAAATATAAAAAAATAATAATCTTAAAAGTCTCACTATTTATATATATGAAAAAAAAAAAAAATATTTAATGTATTAAGAATTTAAATAATTCTTAATTTTTTTAGTAAAATATTCATGGATATCGAATATCCGCGGATATCCGCAAAGGCGGAAATGAGATTAAAAAATTTCATTCATAATGGAATAGGGGACTTAGTGATGCTGCTGCGCGGATTGCGCAGCAACAACTGTTGTGCGTCAAAATGGGCTCATTTCAGGGCCTATTTTGATAATCCGAATCGTTCACATTTTAAAATACATCAAGTAGAATATGCCTGTAAAAAATTAAGTTAATCGGACATCGTTTAGCTATTCATCTACTCACATTTGTATTCATTTTAATATTTTAATTTACAATTATTATTTATTTTTATAGATATAAATGTGAGTAGATGAATGAGTAAACGATATCCGATTAATTTAATTTTTTACAGGCATGTTCTACTTAATGTATTCTAAAATATGTAAAGTTCAAATTATCAAAATAAGTCTCAAAATAGACCTATTTTAACGCACAACAGTTGCTGTTGCACAATCCGCGTAGCAGCATCACTAAATCCTGGAATAGGACGGGAGTAGGGTGAGTTTGTCAATGAAGACAAAGGCGAAAGATGACAAACTCATTCCGTGACCCTACCTAATTTCAGGTAATGACAGGCACACAGCTCCATCTGCATCCCTAACCCCCTTAACCACTAGGGCCACATTTCAGAGTTCTTGAATTTTTTTTAATTAAAAAATAAGGTAAAATATACTCTACCTCCTCGAATTTTAAATTTTTTCACTTTAATCTTCAATATTTCAAATATTTTCCAGTTTGCTCCAATGGCAAACATCCGTCCAAAATTACTACATGAATAACACATTATGGCATAAATGAGAGATTATTATATTTCACCCAATAATTTGTTATCATGTCATGTGGCTATCACGGTGACAGCCATGTAGTAGTACAGCGTGACTATCAATCTGGTTTTATCTGTTTAATTTTATATGGACGTTAGTTCGAATTTTTTTCTTGCAACATTTGGGATCAAGGTAAAAAAACAAAATTCTAAGAGTCAAATTAAAAAATATATTTAAAACTTGAGTAAATTATACTTTGTCTCTCTTAAATATGACCATTTTCTTATTTTGGCCCTTTAATTCCCCTCCCCCCCATTTTAGACCTTAAGGCCCCGTTTGTTTTCAGAGATAGAATGGAGGGAATTCATAATAAGAGGATTAAGTAAAATTATGTTTGTTTTGATGATAGTTGTTAGTGTAGGAATTATTAAATTATTTTTATATAAAATAATAAAAAATATTAAATATTAATATTTTAAAAAAATTTCCAATATATAAAAAAAATAAAAAAAATTTCTAATCCCCTCACTATTTTTCTAATACCATCTCCATTTCCTCCATCTCAATCCTCCTTCCAACCTCCATCTATATCACCTCCTCCATCATAATTCCCTCCCCAACTCTACAAACAAACACAAGACTAAATAACCTCACCTCCATCCTAATCCCCTCCTATCTATTTAACCCCAAAACAAACGGGCCTAAAGTTAGTAAAATTTTCCATTTTAATCTTTAACCTAACTTCTGTTAGAATTTGGATGAAAATGCTACATGGCATAGAAAAATATATTTTACAACCCATTCAAATCCAAGCCCAAACCCATTCAAACCCCACCGACCCCCTTCCTTTCTTGCTCCTTCCTTCTCTTGCCAAAACCCTCTTTACAACCTATACAGAACACCCAACCATTCATCTCTTTCTCTCCATTCCATTGTTAGCCACCATTGAAACACCTACCACATCTCCATCGCCCACCCAACCACCACTAAATGCCCACCACACCTTCACTCCAACCCAACCACCATTAAACACCCTCTTTTCTACCTTTACTAGGCCTTCACAGTGGTAGATATTAACGCTGTGTTTGGTTTGAAAATTTGGAAACAAAAAGATAAAAGTTAAGTGAAATGTAAATAAAAATATATTTACATTTCATCTACTTCTACACACTTCTTTCTTTTATTTTTTCAAATCCCATAACCAAACACAATGTAACCAAACACCACGTAAAGGAAGAAGATCCACTGTCATGATTCATGAAATGGAGCTTCCATGATATAGAGAGAGAGAGTAAATCATGGAGGGGATGGGGCTGAAGATGGAGATGTGCTAGATGGAGATGTGTTAGAGAGGGAGATGAGATGGGGGGAGAGAGAGAAAGAGGTGTAGTAAGAGGCTTTTAGGTTTGGGTTGGGGTTAGGGTTTGCGTATGGGTGGGCTTGGGTTTTTCTATGCCACGTGTGGCATTTGCCATCCAAATTCTAACAGAAGTCTGGTTGAAGAGTAAATCAGAAAATTTTAGTAACTTTAAAGTCTAAAGTGGGAAAAAACCAAACACTCCCATTGTTGTGTTGTGTTGTGTTGATTTATTTATATATATTTTTTTGGAGGGTGAATTGATAATAAAATATTATATTTTTTCAAATATCAAGACAATTACGTTAAATTAGGCACTCACAAGCATAACACCAACAACTACTACATAATAAATAAAAATAAAAAATAAAATTTCATAATAAAAAAGAAACAAATAACTAAACAATTAATTTTACTTTTAGTTAAGATTGACGGACCTCTTAGTTCAGAAAATATGAAAGATTAATAATTTTGTGCACATGATGTACAGAAACTCTCACACGAGAGGGGTCACACATAAATTCCACATGTGGGCTTCACTTTCATGTAAGAGTTGTGTAAATAAATTATGTGTAGGTAGTACTATTGTAGTGGGCCTCACTTTCATGTAGTGGTGTAATTTGGGCGGGTTCAACCCGAGCAACTCGAGCCCAGTCTGAATTTTTTTAAGATTTGGACAAAATATTTTCAAATTCGATACGGGCTTGGACAAAAATTTAGAAGCCCAAATTAAATTTGGGCGGGCTTGGACAAAGATGTCAAACTACACCGAACAACTAGAAACCCGAATTATACATATATAGATATATAAAAATATTAAATATAAATATAAATTATTAGTCATTACATGATATTAAAGTAATTTATATTATTAAATCATATTGAATATATATTATATATACAAATAACATAAAATTTTACTTTTTTTCTTTTTATTTTCACTTATAAATTGTAAGGACTACTATAGTGGCATCTCTCTTACATTATATAAATTATTTGTTTTGATAGTATTAATGATTTTCTATAATAAAATAATAATAATAATGATAATTAAAAAAAAAAACTGAAATTTATTTACAATTCGGGTAATTCGGCCAATTCGGGTTTAGTTCGGGTCGGGTTTGGATAGACAACCTCGGGTTACAATTCGGGCTTGGGCAAGTCTCAACACAACTTTGACTGGGCTTAGACAATCTCCCAACCCGACCGAATTGCACCCCTACTTTCATGTAAGAGTTGTGTACAAAAATTCTGTGTAGGTAGTACTATTGTATATGAAAATAACAAGCGGAATTAACCTAGTTAATGTTGTCTCAAGAGGTTTAAGATCCCCTAATAGTTTAATCGGACTATCAATCTCTTATTTGTGAGATTATTATGTCTCATGGAGGGGTGTGGGATAAAAAGAGTGAGATAACTCCTCCTTCGGATTAGAAGGTTAAAATGACATTTTTGACCTTCAATTTTTTATTTATATTATTTTTAATTATATTTAGTAAAGTAAAGTAAAATTTAAAAATCTCAACTAAAAATTAGATGAAATTAATTTAATTTTTAAAAAGTTTTAGTCAAAAAATAAAATAAAATAGGTAAATTACAAACACACCCCTTGAGATTTGATTAAACTACGAATCACCTCCTGTGGTTCTGAAAAATACATTCTACCCCTGAGCTTTCTAATTTTATAACAAATCTCTTTTTTATTAATAAATTATGAAATCAATTAACAATTTTTAATGATATTAGAAATATATTTCAATTAATAATTTAGGTAATTTTATTATTATATAGGAAAACAATTATGAATTTTATTTTTTTTAGTTAATTTTGTTAAATAAAAAATTCTAATAAGGACGTATTTGTAATTTTTCAAATCACAGGGGATAATCTGTACTTTAAACAAATTTCAATGGGTGAATTTATAATTTACCCTAATAAAATTTGTAACTCAAATTTAGTATTCATATTATTTAATAAACAATTTAAAAGGACAAAATAATCTTTTAAATATTTATCCTTCTTCATAATATCCTAAACAAATATAAAATTCAATAAAATAGTCTAATTCAAATATCTAATTTCATAATTAAACAAACAAAGACACAAATTTAATCTAATAAAATAATGCAGAGACATTTTATATCTCAAAATTAATAATCTGACAAAATACAATTCTCTCTTATTCAATCCTTACAAATAAACCCGCCCTTTAGTGACTCCTAGGCATCATTACCTTGATTCTCATGGACTCAACCTCAAGTATGAACACTGGGTTTGAGTACATGTGTTGAGAGTCAAATTCATGTGAGTTCTCAACCCATATTCTACAATCAAAATTGCTTGTGCTCCCACCAACACCATCCAAACATGTGCAATTGTTTTCCATTCATTATATCTGTACTAATATATAAAACAAACATTTTTTTTGGGTGTAGATATTACAGGTTTTTTTTTTTTTTTTTTTAAAATATTTTCAGAATATGAAAACTGTTATAAACTATTTTAATTCTCATTTCTCCCTATCTGAAATAGAGATGGCGTGGCTCCTGTGCTGGGTACATTTATCTTACTGATTCGAATCATTTATATTTTAAAATATATCGAGTAGAACATATTTATAAAAAATTAAGTTAATCGAATATCTCATATTTGTATTCATTTTAATACTATAAATCATAATAGTCATTTATTTTTGTAGATAAATAGTAATTGTCATTTATTTTTGTAAATACAAATCTGAGTGGATGAAAGGGTTAATGATGTCCGATTAATTTGATTTTTTATAAGTATGTTCGATGCAATATACTCTAAAATGTGAATGGTTCAGATCATCAAAATGGATTCTGAAATGGGCCCATATGATTACACAATAATGACTGTTGTGCCCCCATTTCCATTTAAAATGGTTGTGATAATTATCAAATCTAATTACATATTAAACCGCCATAGGTTGTGTTTGATTTATGGATTTGGTGAGAAATTTGGATAGAAAAAAGAAAAATGTAGATAAAATATAGGGACATTTTGTCACGACCCGCTCCCCATACCCAAGGGTTAAATATCGTGATAGCCAGTAACTGAAATTACCTCCGGCCAATTCATAAACAAATAAATAAACGCGAGCGGAATAAATATTTAAATGAGGGTACCAAAATAATTATTGGAGTTTCTATTTTTATTACAAAATTTATTGACTAAAAAGGCCGATATTTACATAGAAAAAAAAATCATAAAGTGTTGTGTGTGTCTATTCCGCAGTCCCGCATCTAAGACTTTCCAAAGGCTATTTCTGAATTGCATTATTTCCTGAAAATTGGTAAACAACTATAAGCACATGGCAGAGTGAGAAATATTATACCAATAGTATAAGGGACACGAAATAACCATGGATAGTTAGTTAGGTCAAAACATTTACATAACTCAGTTTGATGAATAAATCCTTTAAGTGGCAGAAACTTAAATACATACATTATGTTAATTAATAACCACAACCACGGTACAGAACAGAACAGAACAGAGGTCACAGAAGTGACAGTCAGAACAGAGGTATGGATTCAAGAGGTGGCTCGTACGAATTCTATGGGTGGCTCCCACAATAGTGTAGCACTTAGCTCCGCACAGAACAGAGGTCAATGGATCCATGACAAACAGAGGACCACAAAGTGGTCAAACAGAGGTCAATGATTATTTAAGTCCCCAAGGCGTGGGACTCCTGGTATTTACAAAATATAATTGTATATAAGGTCATAGTCAAATATTCTTTAAAATATAAACAAATATATCCATGGGTTTCATTTTAAGCAAATAGGATTCAGAAGATAATCCACATAACCGAAATATTTATAAAACATAACTTTTATTAATATACTAATAAAACATAACTTGTATAAAATAAATTTTGATAAATCAAAACATATGTAAAATATATTATGGTAACTCAAGGTATAATATAACTCACTCTGCCATGTGCTTATAGTTGTTTACCAATTTTCAGGAAATAATGCAATTCAGAAATAGCCGTTGGAAAGTCTTAGATACAGGATTGTGGAATAGACACACACAACACTTTATGATATTTTTTTCTATGTAAATATCGGTCTTTTTTATCAATAAATGTTGTAATAAAAATAGAAATTCCAATAATTATTTTGGTACCCACATTTAAATATTTCTTCCGCTCGCGTTTATTTATTTGTTTATGAATTGGCCGGAGGTAACTTCAGTTACTGGCCATCACGATACTTAACCCTTGGGTACGGGGAGCGGGTCGTGACAAGTGGTATCAGAACAATGGTTTCTTTTAAGAAAAAAAAAATCATTATTGGAGCATAGAACACACGCACATTTAATAAGTAGGATGGCGGGTAATTAGTACCAAATTATTATATTTTGTTCGTCGATTTAATTATATTATAATTTTATATGATTATATATATATAATAAAAAAAAAAATTTAGTGTGCCTAATTTGTAAAAGATATTAGATATAATTTATATTTGTTATAGTAAAAGAAAGAAAAGAAACAAAGGATGTCGGGCTCAAGCACCCACAAAAATTATAATATAATTAAATATATATAATTTTCAGTTCAGTATTGAAAAAAAATAAATTATTTTGATGTTTTTTTAAAAAGTGGGCTCAAATTATAAAGATACTAATTTTGAAACTATTTCCCATCAATGAAAAACTCATCTCAAAATTTTCAATTCTTGCATATAATTCTGTCATTGTGTTCTCATTTTTATTTATTTTTATCGTAACAAAACGAATGAAAAGTTTTTAAAGTCACCCATTAATTCTCATTCTTGACCAAACCAATTTTTGACAACTAGACAGTGAGTTATTTTTGGTAAAGTTTTTTTTTGAGATAGTATTTTCTATCAGATTAATCATCTACTATATATTTATCAGAGTGCGTAGCGGATAACTTACATATATAAAAAATTTCGAGGACAAAATTTTAAAAGGAATAAAGATTGTAACAATCCAGATTTTTAATTATTCTGTAGAATTTATACTAATATTATTTAATCTCAGTTAGGAAAATATATAATCTATTATATATTATTATGTGTAATTTTGTAAAATAATATAATTATTAAGAATTTAGGGGTCAAAGTATAAATAAATAATAATAATAATGGGTGTGGTAATAAAATAAATAAATAATTTTCTGTTAGTATAAGATAGAGTGTAATTTAATTAAGAATTAATTAATTTATATAATTATATTAAAATACTGGATCAAAGTATAATTATCTTAAACATCTATTAAAAATAATAATAAATCTTTATAATTATTATTAAATCTGTCACGTATGCTCTCTTCCGCCTATAAAAGGGATGAGACGTTCATTGGAAAGAGAAGGAAAGAAAAGAAGAAAGAAAAGAAGAAAGAAAAAGGAAAGAAGAAAGGAAATGAAAGAAAGAAGAAAAGAAAGAGAGAAAAGAGAGGAAGAAGGAAAAAATAATGGAAGTTGAGGTAGTCTTTGATAGTGGAAAAAAATAGTGAGGTATTAAAGTTAAAATGAATTATATTATACCTCGAGTTACCATAATATATTTTACGTATAGTTTGACTTATCAAAATCTATTTTATACAAGTTATGTTTTATTAGTATATTAATAAAGTTATGTTTTATAAATATTTCAGTTACGTGAATTATTTTCTGAACCCTATTTGCTTAAAAGAAAACCTATGAATATGTTTGTTTATATTTTAAAGAATATTTGACTATGACCTTATATACAATTATGTTTTGTAAGTACCACTACGAGAGTCCCACGCCTTGAGGACTTAAATAACTATTGGCCTCTGTTTGACCACTTTGTGGTCCTCTGTTTGTCATGGATCCATTGACCTCTGTTCTGTGCGGAGCAAAGTGCTATGCGGAGCTAAGTGCTACACTATTGTAGGAGCCACTCATAGAATTCGTACGAGCCACCTCTTGAATCCGTACCTCTGTTCTGACTGTCACTTCTGTAACCTTTGTTCTGTTCTGTTCTGTACCGTGGTTATGATTATTTATTAACATAATTTATGTATTTAAATTTCTGCCACTTAAATGATTTATTCATCAAACTGAGTTATGTAAATGTTTTGACCTAACTAACTATCCATGGTTATTTCGTTTCCCTTATACTCTTGGTATAATATTTCTCACTCTGTCATGTGCTTATAGTTGTTTACCAATTTTCAGGAAATAATGCAATTCAGCAATAGCCTTTGGAAAGTCTTAGATACGGGACTGAGGAATAGACACACACAACACTTTATGATATTTTTTTTTTGTGTAAATATTGGCCTTTTTGGTCAATAAATTTTATAATAAAAAAAGAAGCTCCGATGATTATTTTGATACCCTCATTTAAATATTTATTCCGCTCGCGTTTATTTATTTGTTTATGAATTAGCCGGAGGTAACTTCAGTTACTGACCATCACGATACTTAACCCTTGGGTACGGGGAGCGGGTCGTAACACATTTATTCATAAATTTCTCTCCACTTACTTATGTTTCACTTAGTTCAAATTATTTGTTTATGTTCCAATAAGTTCCATAAGTGACATAATTATCAAAATACTCATAATAATAATAATATGGTGAAATGCGCATTAATGTTTACATTGATAATGTGAATGTTCAATAAACATTCATAGTGTCAAATTTCTTTAATGTGAATGTTCACATTACCAAATTGTTAAGGGTTCAAAAAATATTTATAAATGTAAAATTATCTATAATATACATTAAATATGAGAATTAGGATTTGATGGATTAAATATCTAAAATAATATGATTTATTTGAATACACAAATATCTTATAAACTAATTGGAGTACAAGTACTTGAACGAGAACTTTCTAAAAAATTCTCCTAAAATATAAATGAAATATAATTACATTTCACACATATTTCATACTCTTTATTTTCTTTTTTCAAATCTTTATCTAAATCCATGAACTAAACGTAATAAATCAACCTCTAGAATATGTTATATATAAGGGAAAGATTATGGTACACACCCTTCAATATGTATCTTATAATTAAAGAATAAAATAATATAACTCCATACTTTCTGAATTATAACTAAAAAAAAAAAGTTATAACCAAACACTATATGAGGTATAATCAAACATTTCAAAATAATATCATAATTAAAGAAGAAAATTGATTAGAACTAAAGAGGAAAATAACGTAATTAAATGTGGAAGTGTTTGGGTATGCAAGCTGCATACCATATACATTTACGTAAATTTTTACAAAATAACATAAGTTCTCACAAATATATAAAAGTTGTAATTTTTAAATTTTTATGAATTAATTTACATATATTTATAAAAATTTACTCAATTTTATAAAGTAACTTAGATATATTTATAATCACTTACATAAATATATATGATATATATTTAGGCACTTAAAAATTGTAACTGTAATGTCCAAAAGTTGCTTTGTTTACATTTGACCATTTCGTGTCAATTTGATATTCGTAAAATACTAGCCTACGGGTCCTTGTATTTGCGTGTTTCCGTGTGGATTTAAATTAAAATAATTAATAAAGATAAAATAAATTAAAATAATTAATAATATAAAATATCACATTTAAATTATAATATATTTTTTCATAACTATTAAATTAATTACAAAAAAAAGTCAATTATCATTCTAAAAATAATTTTTTTAATCAAACTAAAAGAGTAAAAAAAATCAAATAAAATAATCTATTCCTAAACGGGGCAACTCGCAATTTTAGTGTAGTTTTTATGAACAATTTATAATTTTTTTTAAAAAAAAAAGTTTATGTAAAGCTATTTAGTATAATTTTTATTTGGTAAAATTAGGCACCAATCCCTCTCACCTTTTACGTAGAAACTAAAGAACTATGAGAAGAATTGTATTAGATAAGATCTCTCAGCATTTTGGAGGTAGTTGTTTAAGTTCTTTTTATTGACCCCTTTTTTAACGTTTCTTTTTGGCTCTTCATTCAAAATTGTTTAGAGAAATTTCATAATCGCTCAAAAAAATTTGTTTATTTTCTCTCAAAGAAATTTCTGAATTGCTTATTTTTTTTCAAAGAAATTTTAGAAATTTTATGGACTGAAAATAGCTAACTCAATGAAATTTTATCAATTTTTTTTCATAGAATTTCATATTCATCATCTATCTTATTTGATAGATCTTAGCGAGAGCATTCTAAAAGTATAAATTTCATTAAAAATAAATATCTAAATCAAAAGTCATTAATTTTTTTTTTTTTTGATGAAAAAAATTATTGATTTTAAGTTTTAAAATTTTTCAAAAAGTGAAAGAAGTTGATTGAGTAATGTGCTGTGCTTCCCAAGGACTTTAGCTACTACTACAATATTTAGCCTCCGTTTGGCAAGTGGATTGGCTTTTTGGTTTTTTAGCTATTTTAGCCTGGGGCTAAAAAATCTGGTTTGGGAATGGCTTTTTAGCTTTTTTCACTTTTTTTGTGAGAGAAGAGTGTAATGATTGTGGGTTGGATTTGATGTTTTGTTTTTTGTGGCTAAAATAGCCTATTTTATTTTTTGTGGCTATTTTAGCCCCTAACCCAACCAACTTCCCAAACTATGCCTTATTATATTTTATCTTATAAAATCTTAATACGAGGAACCTTAAAAGAAGATTTTCTTTTTATTTATAACTTATTAAATATAAATAATTTTTAAAAATTAATTATTTAGAAATTGGGAAAAAAGTACATTGACTTATGCATTTTAATTATTAAATTTTAATTTATAATAAACTGCACTAAACATGCTTATTATCTTTTATTAATTTTTTTTCTCCACATATGATATGGTACGCATCCTTAAAAATTGTATACTAGATAATATATATACATAATTACAATGTTTGTAACAAACACAATAAGTTATTAAGAACATTTTTACACCAAAATTATTTTTAACATTTCTTACCACACATGATGCATAATATTTTCACAAGTTGTTTGCAATATAATCATAATCTTCATAATATAATTTAATTATTTAGTGACCCATGTACAAAATGAATCTTAAACTACATATATTTTTTTAATTTTTGGTGTGTTTTTTTGAACATTGGAGAAAATTACACAGTTAATTTCATTTTCACACTATTTTGATTTAATAATATAAAGAATCTCCAAATCTTAGTAGGTGGAATGAAAGAAAAAAACAAACTCAAAAGGTTATACAGATAGAGAGAATGTCCAAATCTTAGTAGTTGAGCTGAGGTAGGTTACGAAACCATTGGGACAATTTTTCAATTCATGGTGGGGGAATTTCCCACAAATGTCTCAATCTAAATCCACCAATATTTAGGTTTCGTTTATAAAGTTGGGTTTGTATTTTAACTTTTTGAATTTTTGAGTATTTTAGTTCTGGCTAAAAAGGTCCTTTGGAATGGGTATTTTGATTTTTTTTTGAATTTTTTTTACTTTTTATAAGAGAAAAAAAATGAAGTGATTATAGTTTAGATGTGACATTTTATCTTATTAATTTTTTAATTTATTTTATTTTTTTATGACTAATTTAACCAAAAAACCAACTCAACTCAATGGCCAAACAACACCTTATATTTATAAACTATAGATACATCTTCCCACCCAGATAAATACAGGCTGCTAGTCCAAGTTGCACAGACTATACTAAAGACAGTAAACTGCCGAGTCTGAGCTGAGTTTTTGAGAAATAGTTGAGCTGAGCTCAAGTTGAAGGTAAAAACTTGAGCATGAGCTCAGCTCGAGCTTGAATTTTTATATTTTCTAAATATTAATTTGTTTATTAAGTAAAAAAAGATAAAATATAAATAAAATATAAAAGAATGCTTAAATTAATAATAAATTTTATCAATTAAATATGTAATATACACAAATAGAAAATAAAATAAATTAAGAAAAATATTATTTGATGTATTATTAAAAATAAATATTAATTCATTTTCTTTGTTCAAAAGTCTTATCAAGCCAAGTTTGATTATATTTGAGCTTGATTCAATTATTAATGAGCTTAAGAATTGAGTTTAAGTTCGTTCATTTAATAAACAAATCAAGCGTAAATAAACTTTAAACGGGCCTTTTAAGAACAACTCAAGTGATTACATGTATACAACACACTAAGGTGGAGTTTGGCATTGATTTTTTTAAAGGATTTTTTAACCTTTTAGTTTCTTTATAGTCTAAAAAAGTTGATGCGTTAGGAAATTATTAAAAAGCTTCTTTTTTTTTTTTTTTTGGTTAAGGAGAAAGTTAACTTCTTTTTTTTTCTTTTTAAATTATTTTTCTAACTCTTTCCAAACAGATCTTTATTTTTGACTTAATTAGCCAAAAATAAACGTTTTTAGGTGATTCCAAATAGAGTTTGACGGCTAGAATCAATTATTAAGTCGCTTATCCCATCACTTAAAGTTTATCAAGAAAATATTAACAAAAAATAAAAAAATAAATCAAATGTCTCAATTTTTTAAAAATCTAATAAAATACGATTTAAATTATTAGATTGAGGTCTAAAAATAATCTTGGACCATTGCATTATTTCTTGAGACTCAATATGTTGTGAGATATATTTTGGCTACTTGGGTATGGCTACTGAAACCTTGTTTATGCCATTAAAACAACGTCAATGCAATGCTGTGTTAATGTTATTCATATATCAGTAATATTATATATTCAGAATTTTTATCTCAAATTTTATCTAGAAATGTGAATATATAGTTCTCACCTCGAGGGCCGGCTCTGACATTTTGAGGACCTAAGACCATTTCCAAAGGTGAACCAAAATTTTCACCAAATTTGAGTAAAAAAAAGTTAATTTTCTCAATCTGATATTTTTTTCTCCAACCGTGCATCAAAAGGGGAGGGTCAACCGGTGGGTCGACCGGCCGGTCGACCGGTAAGGCAAAAAATATATATATTTTTTTACCTGTTTAAACCTTTTTGACCGGTTTGAACCTACCTATTTGAAAGGGAACCAACCGGTCGACCGGCTGGTTGACCAGTTGGTCTCCTCCAACGGTCATGCACGGTAAAGTAGTGAAATCTGTACCCTGTTCTCACTTTGATGAATTTTTTGGTGAATTCTCATTTTGATACCAATTTGCTGAAACCATTGGAGCTCCAAAAAGTGACTTTTTCACCAAAATTTAAATTTGATGCCAGGTTTGGTTCACCGTTGGAGATGCTCTAAAGTGAAATTTTGATATGAGAGACCTCTCATACATCAAATAAATAAATAAATAAATAACTTGTGATAAAAAGATTATGTACTTAAATTTTGATCATACATATAATTAATAAAATTTATTTAAATATATAAAAAAGTTTACAACAAATAAAAAAACTAAAATAATTCAAACTTAAATACTAAATAAAAAGTGAACAAACTATTTAAGCATCACCCTTGTTGTATGTTTAACTACAAAATTGCTAATTAAACTTATATAATTCAATTTATTAACTAATCTTTTTTAATTGATTAAATTACTAATACATTTAATATTTCTTGTAACATAGTTGACCAAGGTAGAATTTAATCAATTTTAAATTTAAAAAGTTTCTTTTCCCCAAAACAAATGTAACTAGTATAATTAATTGTGTTCTATATGAAATTCATGTATTTTGAAAAACAACTATTCATTAATTTAAAATAATTTACCATATCAATCAATGTTTTGAATTTTGCCAATGAAAATGTGGGACATAAATTTTGAATGACGACACGTGGCCGAGGTGTCACCGAAGTGCCAGTCGGGGTGCCACGTATCCTAGTCATGATGCTGAGATGATCTTGGCTAAGCCAAGGTTATCTGCGAGAATACCGGAATCCGAGATAAGCGGATAAGGGACAAGAGTCCTAGAATGGGAGAAGACTTCAGTTTGGGTAAAGATGAGATTCTTAGAAAGTTTATCCTAATTCTACTAGAAGTCCAAGATTAGCACTAATCCTAAGTCCATTAGAGCTAAGCTTTTATTGGGACTAAGATTGTGTTGGCTATAAATGGGAGGCACCCCCATGGGTCTAAGGTATGCTTTTGATATTCTGTCTAGTGAGTTAAGCACTATTGGTTATCTTTGAGAGATATTGAGTACTGACTTGATCGTCGGAGTGCCCCCCGGTGGACGAGCCACTGCCGGAGACTCTTCTTTCTGTTGTAGGTCGTTCGTACTTAATTTATTTTGCCAGTGCTCTCCAGCTGGGTACCTGTTTGGTAGTGTGGTCAGAAATTGACTCACACAATTTGGCACCATCTGTGGGAAAGAAAGGAGAATAAATGGCCAACGACGGATAGAAAGAGAAGGTTGGAGACGACACCCCTACTGAGAGTGGGAAACATATTGACCTTAACGTCAAAGAAGACAATTGCAACGAAGAGACTCGTGATAAGAATCACGGAGGAAAGGACGTCGGCCAGAAGGACGGCGTACCAAAGAAATCGAACTGGAGCGAGTATTATAACGAGGACGACCTCCTGTAGACGTCCCCGAACGTCCCGGGAGGGAATCCCGTTTTGTTCATTTGGGCTCACTACAGTTCAGTACTCAAAGTCACGGTCCTGTATCTAATCTCACAGAGTGCAATGCAAGACCGATGAATTATCAAAGAGTCCAAATCCGGCAACTCGTTTTTGAAAACAGATTTTTTGAAAGAAGTGTCAAATATGGACTGCTTTGTCAGATACAGAGTCGCCACCTAAATATTTTATTTTGGGAAATTTAGAAAACCCTGACTCGTTGCCTAAGGCCACGTGTCCGTCATCACCAAAGTTGCCTCGGCTCAGGAACTTAGGTACGATTGGGGAAGGTCACTTCGTGAGCACCCCCGCTCACCCGATCAAAGATCGGCCTCTACTAACCATGATATCAAGTTTTGAAAACATTATGTGCTCTTATTCCGGTTATTAGCCTAGATTTACTACGTGATGCGCACAGTATACAAATATAGACCGGATCGCCTGAATTGGAACAAAACATCTCATGTTTGTTTTTTAAAGCGGTTTGCTACTCGTAAGTAGGCTAAAATGTGGATTTGCCACCCTCAGGTGGGCTTAGAAAACATGATTTTGCCACTCTCAAGTGGGCTTAAAACTCGCAGTCGATGAATTGTTCCAATCCAAATAACCCAACCTTCACCCACAGGCATTCAGGTAGTTATATCACATAAGCACTTAGTCTCATGTGAAGCATGTTATCATGGCAATCACTCACACACATGCAAGGATGCTAAAGTATGAACACTTACCGAGTACTCCGAGCCAAAGAAAGAAGCTAATTAGAAATCATGCATGAATCCTAACTATGCTGAGATGCCTAATGCAACACATACAAGAATGCAACTGAGGTAGGCTTGGCTATTCTAAGATGGCATATGATGATGCTACAGTTAACGCGTATTCAACTTGAAATTGAAATACAATGCAGTTAGTATGATGCGCCGAGCCCTGTGCATGCAAGACAGATGAATGGATGCAAACATGCGAGCATAAGTATGCTAATTGAAACATGCCCTAAACTAATCATCATAAGCAGGTAAATAAAAGGGAGAAAGACGTGGGGTTGGAAGACATACATCACACACACGCACACTTATTACACAATTGCTCTCGCTCGGAGGGTCCGAATAAATAATACAGTCCGAATAAATAATTAACTACTCTAGCTAATTAAATATTACAAAACCCTAATTAATTAACAAATTAACTAGAAAAGCGAATAAACTAGCATGCAAGCTATAAAATGGACTGCCTCAGCTCTTGTTCCGAATGATGAAAGATGCATGCGTGCTCGGGTTGCTTTGTCGGGAAATTCCTTGCGATGCCCCGATTTGCCTCTGTTTTGCAATTGGTCTTAGAACACTCTACAAAACTTCCGAAGGCTGCTGACTAGTTTTTGCTGTTGGATTCCGATTTGCTGCAACAGAGAGCAAGAAAGGGGCATGGCAAAGTATTTTCAACACATGTGTGCACGACCACTCTCCCCGTCATTGCACAAGCTCTAGGGAGTGTAGACCTCGATTCTCGTGCCACCAATCACGCATCTCGATGCATGATGGCCGAGGAGTCGAATTGCACGACTCAATGTGAAATGAATGCACATATAAGCATAACAAGGCCTAAACTCCATCATGGGTAATCCAGAGTGTCGGCGATCGAAAATTGAGACACGTTTCGTCACTTTGAGTACGAAACGTCCCTCGTTTCCCATGTTTGGACTAACCCTACTCCAAACACAATGCAATTAGATGGCATACACAATGTGACCAATATGCAACCCTAAATGCAATGCAACCTAATCATGCTGGCATGCGAGGGATGATATGTACACATGCAACCTAGCATACGCAATGCTATGGACTGAAAATGGCATACTCAATGCACACGAACTATATGGCATACGCAATGTAATAACTAGAATGGCATACACAATGCAAGATGGACTTAAACCAAGACGGGTGAGCCTCAGCCACACCCAAATCAGTGGCCAAACATGATGGATTGAAAGGTAGGAACACTCATGCAAACATGCTCGATGCAAGGGACTGAACCTAAGGCATCAAATGCCACTCTACCAAAGCATGGCAATGGATGAAACATGGCATACAAACACACATTTTCCAGCTCTGGAACATGATACACAATGGTCCCGAATCATGCAAATATGTCACTCAATGCATGCTAGATGGCTCGAATACCGAAACTAGTGAAGCGGATTACACTAGAGGTACACAAAGTGATGCACAAATGGAAAAACCAGCCCCAAACAAACCCTAAGCAGGTCCAAGACAGTGGGAAAATGGCCTGAAATGATGTCTCAATATGCACAGAAATAAAGCTCATTCAATGGTCCGAAAACGAGGCATTTATGCACAACTCTCAAACACGTTTAAAGAATCATGGGAATATGGCATTCATATAAGCTTTGAAATATGATGTATAATGACCCCAAAGCATGAAAATACCTTAGTATATGCATGCAATAGATCTCAAATCTCAAAGCTAGGCATGGATATTGAACTACAAGCATGCAAAACAAGCATCAATCGACCATGAGACCCAAAAACAGAGTTAAGGCAGTCCAAAACACGTACAAAATCAGTTTAAGGCATGGCCAAAAAGTGCTAACATGGAGGGCCAAAACAACATGCAACCTAGGCTAGTAAGCATGGTTTACACTACATGTATATGAAGCACATGAGGGGCCACCAAATCAGCTAAAAACAGAAACATGGAATGCCAAAATATGATCAAAAACCCACTGAAACTCAGTCAACACATGTTAGAATGAAGTGTTCCTTTGAAAGGCTAATGAGAGGGTTGTTCTACACATGTATGATGGACACACAAAATGGCAAAAACACCTCTAGACAGAGGTTATGAGGGCCCTAAAACTCACTGGAAAGGGCCTGAAATAAGTCTAGGAAGCATGCAAGTAAAGGCCCCTTTGGAAGGCCTTAAAGAGGATTACTTTACACATACATAATAAACATTCAACATGGCAAAAAGGGCTCTGGACAGAGCCTATGCAGGTCACAAAACTCACAAAAAGTGGCCTGAAACATGGCTTTGAAACATGCAAATAGGGGCTCCTTTGTAAGACCAATAAAGCTAGTAAACAAAACAAGGGGTGAGAGGGTCACCCCTCTCTGATTTTGAGGCTCAAAAACACATGTTAGCCACTAAAAATCCACTGAATTTCAGTGGCTAAAAGGCCAAACCAAGGCCAACACAAATGCTCTAATGCATAGCTCAAAACAAGAGAAAATGAAGCATGCAAGGGGGTAGATGACCCCCAACAGAAAAATGACCTTAAACAAACTTCAAGAGGACCTCAAAATAAGACTTTTTTCAGTTTATGACAAAGCCTAAATATGCTTGCAAATAGATCTAAACTATGAAGCAAAATAAGGCTACAAAGAGGGAAATAGAGACTTACCCTTGTAGAGAAGAAGGCCAGCAGCTTCTGGACCAAAATAGGAACTCTTCAACCTCTGAAAATGAGCTCCTAGGTGCTTAGGTTGACCATGGAGGTGTTGTGCTTGGAGGTGTGCAAAGGGGCCAAGAACTTCACTCTTTCTAAGCCTAAGTGTAGAGACAAAGAGAGATATATGTGTATGCCTTAGCAAAATTTTTGGAACCCTTCTAAAGGAGAGGGAGGGCCTCTCTTATAGAGAAACAAAGGTCCAAACTTCTTCAAGAAGCTTGTGCAAAGGTCCAAGCTTCTTGAGGAAGCCAGAGCAAAAAGGGTCAAGCTTCTTCTAGAAGTTTAGAGCAAAGGGCCAAGCTTCTCTTGGAAGCTTAGAAGGGTTCAAGCTTCTCTTAGAAGCTTAGAGCAAAGGGTCAAGCTTCTCTAAGAAGCTAAAAAGGTTCAAGCTTCTTGGAGAAGCTAAAAAAGGTCAAGCTTCTTGGAGAAGCTAGAACAAAAGGTTCAAAAGGTTCAAGCTTTCTCAAGAAGCTAAAAACTAAGGGTTCAAAAGGTTCAAGCTTCCTCAAGAAGCTAAAAACCAAGGGTTCAAAAGGTTCAATCTTCCTCAAGAAGCCAAAACAAGGGTCTCGGCCAGAAAAAGTGACCGATCGACCAAAATAATGGCCGGCCGACTAAGAACATTGCCGACCGGCCAACACTTTTGGCCGGTAGCAAGAAAACAAGGCTGGTGTCCTCAAGCCGAGGCCGGTGGGGTGTGGGGGTGGCCAACAAGCCATTTCCTACCCTCAGAGGCAAAAACCTAAGTGCTTGGTCCACAACCAAGCACAAAACAAATAAGTTGAGAGGTCTTGAGGCAAGGCGCGCGACCGAAACCTCCGAGAACTCAAGACGAACACGAACAGGGATGATCATCGACTGTTCAAATGATGACGTTCAAGTCTTGAGGACGGTAAAAAATGGGGTGTCTACACCTCCAAGTATGGAAAGATAGATGCCTAAGGAGGGACGACGAGATAAAGAGAATGGCGGACAAATTGGCAGACTTGCAAACGATCGTCAATTTCATAATGCAGAACAACGTCATATAGCCACCGCTCCTGCTACAAGATATGCCGATTCCAGTGGCCAAAAAAGGTGCCCAGAAAGGGGGGCAGGAAATAGTTCCTGCAGTCGCTCAACATGGCGGGACCAAGGGACATTCTCACCGGCCTTCGCGGGAGATCGGGCATGGAGAATCCCAGAAGACATTTCGAACAAAAGAAACTTCACCAAAGAACATCGGAATGTTCAGGGGAAGGAACTCTGTTTCGATACGACCGATGGAGGAAGGTCCAAAAGGACGCACGATGACACTAAAAGTAGTGCACCAAAGAGGCTGAAATCCGAAGATAGTCGAGCTCTTGGACGAACCAAAAAGGATCTGGGAGATCACCTAAAGAGGAAGCAACAAGATGCCGAGGTAAGCCGAGAACGCCGTTCTCGGAAGAATTAGACAAAGTTGAGGTCCCGAAGAGATTCAGTATGCCGAGGTTCCAGATATATGATGGGAAGTCAGACCCCAACTTTCACGTCGGATTATACCTGAACGCGATGACGTTATACTCTAGGAACGAGCCGTTGCTCTGTAAAGTGTTTTCCTCATTATTCGGGGAAATTGCATCGGACTGGTTTCACAAGTTGCCGAAAGGAACTGTGAAAACCTGGGAAGGCCTGGCCGAGATGTTTGTGGCCAGGTTCGTGACAAACAAACTACAACCATTGAGGGTGGACACCCTAATGGCCCTAAAGATCGGTGAGGATGAAAGCTGTAGGGCTTATGCCAAAAGGTATTATGAGGTATTTAACCGAATACCAGGATGCAACTAAGAGGTGGCGGTCATGTCGTTTAAAAACGGCTTGAAGGATGACTGCCTGCTTCGAAAATCACTGGTAAAGACATTGCCGAAAAACATGGAGGAGCTGATGGCCAGGATAGAAAAGTATGCTAGAGCTGAGGAAGACACGCCGGGGACAAAGGCGTCCAAACAAGAGAAGAGAAATGGTTCGCCGAAGCGAAGCCGAGATAATACTGGACACAAGAAGACAAGAGCTTAGCCCAAGTAAGCAGATCCCAGATTCTAGATCTGGAATCCCAGATCCCAGAAGACAAGATCTCGGCTTAGATGATTACGCCCGGGAAGAGAAGAGCTTGGCCTAAGTTAAAGAATTTTTTCCACAAAGGAGTATGTGGAAGCCATGTAGGAGGCAGATCCCCTACCCATAGAGCAATATCATGGTCAAAGCCGCGTGCCTAATAAGAACCTAAGTGGAACTTAAGTTCACATTAGGGGGCAAAGGGCTGGAGAATGATGCCTAGGAGTTGGAATTTCACAAGCCGAGATGATGTTTAACACTTGTTGAAACTTGAGAAAAGTTTACAAGCTGAAGTTAAACCAAGATGATGTTTAACACTTGTTGAAACTTGAGAAAAGTTTACAAATTGAAGTTAAACCGAGATGATGTTTAACACTTGTTGAAACTTGAGAAAAGTTTAGAAGTTGAAGTTAAACCGAGAACATGTTTAACACTTGTTGAAACTTGAGAAAAGTTTACAAGTTGAAGTTAAACCGAGATGATGTTTAACAGTTGTTGAAACTTGAGAAAAGTTTACAAGTTAAACCGAGATCATGTGTTAACACTTGTTGAAACTTGAGAAAAGTTTACAAGTTGAAGTTAACCGAGGTTATGTTACAAGAAGACTGGTTTAACACTTGTTGAAATTTTGAGAAAATTTACAAGTTGAAGTTAAAGTCGAGGTTATGTTGAGTCAAGATTGGTTTAAACACTTGTTGAAATTTTGAGAAAATTTATAAGTTGAAGTTAAGCCAAGGTTACGAGTGAAAGAAGTATCTATGCACGTGCCGAGATTACCATGTTGCCAAGACTTGGAAGATAATGGAAGACAGAAGTCTTAAGAAGTAAAAAAGTGGCGAGTTTTGAGCAAACACTTGTGAAAACATTTGTTACAATGTTTTCAAGTGTTAAGCCAAGGCCGAGATAAACAAGACTAGAAGTTGTGTCCGAGGTATTTTATCCCAAAGAGATTACACAGTGAAGGTGTACCTTGAAGACATGCAAATTATTTTAAGTATCGAATGCATTCAGAAAAGGAAATAAGGCACTTCGGCCTAAACATTGAAGAATGATTATACAGATTACAAAAGTGGCACGTCGGCCAAATTAAAGCTTACATTGTTTCAAAAGTAAGAAAAGAGTACTAAGTACAAAGAAAAAAAAGATCATAAACGAAACTACTTGGCGTTGGCAACGGACTATGTCTCATCCCCAGAAGACAGCTAGGAAGACTTCCCGGCAACCTTCTCGGCCTTGAGCTCAGCGTCGGTCTCTTGTAGAGTCTGGTCGATGCTCTTATTGGCGATAGACGCGTCAGATGTGGTCTTCTCAGGGATAGCGTCTTTGAGACCTCATCCCCTTCATCCTGAGTCAAGTCAAAGACTTGCTCATTCAGAGTTGAAGACTTGGCCCCAGCAGCTTCTTCATTTCTTCTCGACCTCAGTCTGATCCTCGGACTCAACCTCGTCTTCAGACTGGCTTGGAGATGGAATGAATGACAGGACGAGGTTGCTAGCATTCTTGAGAGGAGAATCCTTAGGGACAGGAGCAGACGGATGTGTTCAAACATGGCAAACAAGCAGAGACAACAAGGTATGAAACTAAATAGGGGAAAAAAGGAATAACTCACCGAAGAAAATGAAGCCGATGTTCAGTATGCCGGAGTCAGATGATGGCAGCAATCGGAAAGGATCAGCAAAAGCCTTACCGGAGGAGAAGAATGGAAGTGGTTGCAAAGCTTGAGAGCTTGAAACATGGCAGATTTGGGAGAATAAAAAGAAAGAGAGTCTAGAGACACAGATAGAAATGAAATGGTTTCGTTGGAATTAGAAATCCTGACGTGCCCGTGCTGACGTCAGACGGCAGGAGGCAAAACTGATGTGACACAATGGGGGGCGTGATTGGTATGTTCTAAATCTGATGATGATCTCTAATGATAGTATGATCGCTGTTGAGATGTTGAACCTGGATGAGAAAGAACATGATGATTCTTGATTCTTGATTCTTAATTCTTGATGAGTGGACATATGAGTCCTAAATTCTTGGCGCCAACAAGCCACGAACTCGGCCGGAGGAGTACATGTATAGGTTCCATCACCTCAGGATGCCGAGGTAATAGAACCTAGGGGGTAGTTGTAGGGACATAAATTTTGAATGAGGACACGTGGCCGAGGTGTCACCGAAGTGCCAGCTGGGGTGCCACGTGTCCTGGTCATGATGCTGAGATGATCTCGGCTAGGCCGAGGTTATCTGCGACAATACCGAAATCCGAGATAAGCGGATAAGGGACAAGAGTCCTAGAATGGGAGAAGACTTCAGTTTGGGTAAAAATGAGACTTTTAGAGAGTTTATCCTAATTCTACTGGGAGTTCAAGATTAGCAGTAATCCTAAGTCCATTAGAGCTAGGTTTCTATTGGGACTAAGATTGTGTTGGTTATAAAAGGGAGGCACCCCCATGGGTCTAAGGTATGCTTTTGATATTCTGTCTAGTGAGTTAAGCACTATTGGTTATCTTTGAGAGATATTGAGTACTGACTTGATCGTCGGAGTGCCCCTGGGTGGACGAGCCACCGCCGGAGACTCTTCTTTCTGTTGCAGGTCGTTCGTGCTTAATCTATTCTGCCGGTGCTCTCCAACTGGGTACCTGTTTGGCAGTGTGGTCAGAAATTGACTCACACAGAAAACAATCATCTATTTATTTTAAATTCACCAGATTTTATTGGAGCTTTTCAAATTCGTGTGAATTTTTTTTGGACTAATCTATCTATTTATATATATATATTATATAAGGAAAATGAGATTTTTAGGGAGAAGTTTTCTAAAAGTTTCAAAATCTCATTCTAAAATTATTGAATTTGCTTAATTTTAAACAATTAAGAAAATTCTCAATGGCTAAATTCCATTTACTTTTTATTTTATAATTTCAGATCGGGAAAAAAAAAAGTGAATTGTTTCATTTACATAAAGTGAATCTTATACTCCCATTTATATAAGTAAAAGGAGATTTTTAGTGAGAACCCTTATGATTAACATCTCATACTAATTTTTTTAATTTTCTTAATTTTAAACAATTAAGAAAATCCCTATTGACTAGCTTCCATTTAATTTTTATTTTATAATCCCACATAGAGATTTTGATTTTAAAAATAATTTTGTATGAGATTTTAAAACTCTCATAATATCTCTCTTTAAAAATATTCTTTTTGTAAAATATATAGATATATTGATAATCTCAGCATCACTCTTACCACTCCTTAATACAAAAATTATGAGATAATTATGATAATTTTAAATTTGTATTTAAAACTTATAAATCATGGGATAAATTATTATAATTTTAAATTTATATTGTATCAATTTTAAATTTAGATTAATAGATTATTTTCCATATTTAGTGACAGTTTAAATTTTAATAAAATAAAATTTAAAAATTTTAACTAATTAATTTTTGTGTAAGTTGGTTGGTTTTTTGACCTAATTGATTAAGCTAAATTATTTTTGGTTTGAATGATTTCTAGTTTAACTGTGATTTTAGAGATTTTATCAAAATATATTGGTTAGATTTGTTTGATTCGAAATAAACTAAGGAATTGAGATTGCTTGATTAGAAATACACTTCTTACTCAAACAATTGTTAATTTTTATTTTACAATCCCATGTCGAGAGAAAAAAGAAAAAATGAATTGTTTCACTTATGTGAAGTGAATATAATAAAGGAGGTTTTGAGGGAGAAGCCTTCTAAAATCTCCAAACTCTCATTCTAAAATTATTGAATTTTCTTAATTTTAAACAATTAAGAAAATTTTCATTAGTTAGCTTCCATTTACCTTTTATTTTACAATCCTACATCGAAAAAAAAAGAAAAAAAAGAGTGAATTATTTTACTTACATAAAGTGAATCTTATACTCTCATTTATATAAATTATTAAATTTTCTTAATTTTAAATAATTAAGAAAATCTCTATTGGCTATAGCTTTCATTTAACTTTTATTTGACAATCTCATACCGAAAAAATAAGAAAAAAATGAATTGTTTCACTTACATAAAGTAAATCTTACGCTCCCGTTTATATAAATAAAATGAGATTTTTAGTGAGAAACCCTATGATTAATATATCATACCATTTTTTTTATTTTCTTAATTTTAAAGAATTAAAAAAATGCCCATTAACTAGCTTCCATTTAACTTTTATTTTACAATTCTATACCAGGAAAAAAGAAAAATATGAATTGTTTCACTTACATAAAGTGAATCTTATGCTTCCATTTATATATGACCAATATATCATGTCATTTTTTTTTTTGATTTTCTTAATTTAAAATAATTAAGAAAATTCACATTGACTAATTTTCATTTTACAACCCGACATATAGGTTTTGATTTTAAAAATAATTTTGTATAAGATTTTAAAACTTTTATAATATTTAATTTTAAAATAATTACAATCTTCCATCGAGAAAAGAAAGAAAAAGTGATTGTTTCACTTATATAAAATGAATCTTATACTCTTATTTTATATTATAGTATTTTGCATGTTTCAGTTCAAGATGGTTTAAATTTTAAAAGTTTTAATTAATTAATTTTGTTGTAAATTGGTTGGTCTTTTGACTTAACCGATTGGGCTGAATCATTTTCGGTTTAACTGATTCACTAGTTTAACTGTGGTTTTAGTTGTTTTACCAAAATATATTGTCCAGATTTGTTTGATTTGAAATAAACTAAGATTAACCTTATTAAAAATTGAATGACTGAAATTGCTTGATTATAAATGAATTTCCCTTCCAAACAATTGTTAACTTTTATTTTACAATCCCACATCAAGAAAATGAGGAATAAATGAGTTGATTCACTATATAAATCTTATAACCCATTTAATATTGTAGTGTTGTATATATTTTAGTTCAAAACAGTTTAAATTTTAAAATTAAAATAAAATTTAAAAGTTTTAATTAATTAATTTTTGTATAAGTTGGTTGGTCCTTTGACCTATCCGATAGGATGAACTGTTTTCAGTTTGACTGATTCGCTGGTTTAATTGTGATTTTAGCAATTTTATTAAAATATATTGGTTAGATTTGTTTGTTTCATAATAAATTAAAGATTGGCCCAATTAAAGAGTAAACGGCTAAGATTGCTTGATTTGAAATAAACTTATCTCCCAAACAATTGTTAACTTTTATTTTACACAATCCCACATTGGGAAAAAAAAGAAAAAAGTGAGTTACTTCACTTATATTATATAAGAAAAATGAGGTTTTTAGAGATAAGATTTTTAGGAATTTCAAACTATCATTCTAAAATTATTAAATTTTTTTAATTTTAAACAATTAAAAAAATTTCTATTGGCTAGCTTCCATTTAACTTTTATTTTATAATCTCACATCGTAAAAAGAATGAAAAAGTGAATTGTTTCACTTACATAAAGTGAATTTTATGCTCCCATTTATATAAATTATTGAATTTTCTTAATTTTAAATAATTAAGAAAATTTTCATTGGCTAGCTTTCATTTAATTTTTATTTTACAATCCCACGTCGAGAAAAGAAGGAAAACGTAAATTATTTTACTTACATAAAATGAATCTTATACACTCATTTATACAAGCAAAATGAAACTTTTACTGAGAAACCTTATGATCAATATCTCATACTATTTTTTTTTTGATTTTTTTAATTTTAAACAATTAAGAAATCTCGATTGCTTAGATTCCATTTAACTTTTATTTTACAATCCCACATAGAGGTTTTGATTTTAAAAATAATTTTATATGAGATTTTGAAACTCTCATAATATCTCTGTTAAAAAATATTCTTTTGTATATATTAATAATCTCAATGTCACTCTTACTGTTTCTTAATATAAAAATTATGAGATAATTATGATAATTTTAAATTTGTATTTAAAACTTATAAATTGTGGGATAGATTATTATAATTTTAAATTTATATTGTGTCAATTTTAAATTTAAATTAATAAATTGCTTTTCATTTTTAGTGACAGTTTAAATTTGAATAAAATAAAATTTAAAAGTTTTAATTAATTAATTTTTGTGTAAATTGGTTGGTCTTTTGACCTAACTGATTAAACTAAACAATTTTTAGTTTGAATGATTTGCTGGTTTAACCATAATTTTAGCGGTTTTACATGTTATGATAATTCTTTCTTACTCATTAAGTTTTTAAAATTTATTTAATTATTTTCCTTTCAAAAATCAATATGACAATTTTTTAAAATTCCTATATTTTTATTCTAAAATAGTGAAATATTAGAATTATGTCATTTTTTATAACAAAGTATAATTTTAATTATAAATTATCAATATAATAATTTTAATCTATCTATACTATATGTTATAATAAAGAAATACTTGAAACAAAACTCTTAAATTTATATATAAAATTTTATTTACAAAAGATAAAACATAAAAAAATAAATATAATAATTTTTTTTTAATAAATAATATATTATTTTATCTCGTATATATAGTACAAGCAATACGTTAAGGTTCGGGAGCCAAGGCGGTTACTTTGATGACTTTGGGACAAAGCCGGCCCCTCTGCCATCTAGCACTTAGCTGGGTTTACAGATACTGGTGAAGGCCAAGTTGCCAAGTTGAACAAGTCAACGACTCGAGTCGATTGGCTTAATTAAACTATCCATTTCGCCGACAAACCTCGGAAAAGTAGTAATCTTTTAATCTATAGTTTTTTCTTAAATGCAGCTCAATATTGTGCAACTATGATTGGACAATGTGATATATATGGGTATGATACATATATATGGCATACGAAATTAGTAATTCTATGTAGCATATTTATAATGAAAAAATAAAAAATTGATAAGAATAGTTAGATTGAATAATAAGAAGAGTTAATTTTAACGTTAAATAGAGTCAATTCCAGTAATAAGTAGATGATGATTATATTATATGGCATCCAATAATCATGATGGGATAAGTATAATCAGTTTCACTAATATTCTATTTCGGAGAGAAGGAGAAAAAAAAAAAAAACTCCTTATTTTTGCATTCGGTTTTACTTTTATCCATCAATATGTCTATACTTCTTTTTTTATTCAAATCTAACGATTGAAAATGATTTTTAAATATGATACTTTATAATTTTTTTAATCATATAAAAGTCCACAATATGTTCATTGTGAAAAGGACGTCAATTGTTACAAGCAAAACAACGCAAAGAATCAATCACGTTTATGATTTTTAATCTAATCAAGCTTTCAATCTTAGAGCCGGCCTAAAATAATTAATTGATACTAAAAAATCTGTCAATTTTTAAAATTTTTATTTTTATTGCATTCTCTATTTTTAACTCGTGTGTTAGGGCCTGCTAATGATTTCTCTCTTATCCTCCCTCACCCCATAGCCCTGACAAAGTGAAGCACATTGTTTGAACTAAAATGTAGCATTTCATGAACTAAAATTACAAAATATGTTTAATAAATTGTCTAAGGGTGAGTGCTCAAGATTTGCCAATGGAATAAGTGAAAATATGTTTTTTTTTTAATTTTTAAAAACAATTTTTTGAAATTTTGAAAACATTTTCCATTTTATGAAAAATATTTGATACACATGCTTTTTAAATAAATAAAAATATAAATAGGCCTCGTTTGGACAATTTTAGTAACTTTTTAATTTTTTACGAAAAGATGTGCAAAAAAATAAAGAGAGTAATATGACAACTTATAAACTTTTTCACTTTTTGATTAAAATTGAATATTGTCAAACGAGACCTAAAACACATTTTATAAATTGTCGAATGGAGAGTATCTAGAAGTTGCCAGGGGAATACCGTTGTTATAGGAAAGTGTGTTTGCATGTTTGTCGAAGGGAGAGGTTGTGAGAGAAAGAAGAGGAAAAAATGGAAGGAAATAAAATTTTATTTTCAAAATAAATGAAAATATATTTTATTGGTTTTACAAATTTTCAAAAAATTTGAAATCGTTTTCCATCTTTCGGTAACAGAAATAGTTATTGAACTTACTTTCATTTCTAATTTAAAAAAATGAAAACAAAGGTCAAAGTTGTTATCAAACAGGCAAAAATACAACATTTTACAAAAGAAAACTTTATTCATATCTAAAATTTATAATAAAAAATACTCACAAGGATAACGTGATATCATTATTTTAAATAAATTCATCTTTACAGCTATTTAAAGTGAAAGATCCTCATTAAGTTATATTATTTTATATAAAAAAACTTGTATAAATTTTTTGTTTAGTTAATTATATTTTTATCTCCGAAGTATGAGTCTTGCACCTTTTATACATTATAAATCAGATTGATACAATTTAAACAATAAAGGCCAAATTAAAATAATTTTATATATTAAAAATTAAAATAACACAAAATTCATATTTAAGGAACCAAAAATGTAATTGACTCTCAACTAACTATTTATTTATTTTATGTACTCAAATCAAAAAATTGTGGGCATCATGTAAGTCACTGTCATATTGAATTAGAATCTTTTTGCTTGGAATCCACTTTCATGGAAAATCATTTATGCCAATTTGTCATTGCATTTTCCACTCAACCATCATCTTTGCCATAGGCTATGAAAAGTGGAAAGTACACACAAAAGTCGATAATCAACTCAACAAATCCCAACTCATCATTGGGTCGCTATCGCCAGGCACTTTCATATCATCTTCATTAATGATAGATGGATCAATCTAAATAATAAATTAATTAATTAATTTCATTATAAGAATACAAGCAAAGCACCCAAGAATATACCCCTCCATTATTTCGAGCAATTTGTCCATACTCTATTTTTTTTTTTTTAAACATATTTGTTCGTGCTCTATGACATGTCCCGTTTGATTGATTTTAATTGTGGGGTCGACATTGGGGATTAGTTTTTTTAAATCAATGCCATGTGTCACTCTCTTTGAATTATTTTTGTTTATGAATGATTATATTTTAATGTTAGAAATTTTTTTTTAATATATTATAGTGTTAAAATGTTATATTTTGAAAGATAAAGTGTATATGTTATTTTTTTAGCATGATTATTATATATTTTAATTTTTACGATATAATTATGATAGTGTGTACCTAATTACATATATATATATATATATATATTTGCAACATCTTTAAATTAAATTTTTAATTTAAATAATGTACTTGAATACTTAATATTCACAAAAGACTTTAATTCGTTGATTTATCATGAGAGTTTATTACTCGTCACTATATGATTTGGTCTTTTGAAATTCATCACATATTTCGTAATTTTTATTGAATTTATAATAAAAAAATATATGGCATGATGTTTTTTGAAAGACAATATAGTAAAATATAAAAATTTAATTGTTAAACATTCACCATGTTAAAATTTGGTATGATCTCTTTATTGTGCCAAATTTGGCATAATATATAATATGATTTTATATTTAGCATGATAAATAACACACTATTGGAGTATAATTTTTGTGCCCATAGTGTTAAATTTTAGCGATAGTATAATATATAGTACATTATTGTATGTTCATTTTTATTTTTATTTTTTTATATCACCGTATTAGAGTATCTTTATCAAGTTAGTAATTTTTATTTTTTTAGTTAAAATATTGAGTAAATCATTAAATTTTAACTCCATCAAACTATTACGTTTAGCTATTTTAGTTTTGGTAGATTTGGCTTAACAAATGTATCTACTTGTTTGTACTAGTCGGACTTTAAAAATTAGGGTAAACTATCATTAGATCCTAATAGTTAGACTTAATTCCCATCAAGTTCTATTAAAAATAAATCTTGATAAAATTGTCGCCAAAAATAATTTTTTTGTGACAATTTTTTATATATATCGCTAAAAATTGACAATTAGCGACTTTTTTTTATCATGATTTTTATAAATTGTCGCTAAAACTTACAATTAGTGACGTTTTTTATGACAAATTTTTCTCACAGGACCTATTAGACAATAAGTCTACTTATTAGGACCTAAATGTAAGTATCCCTAAAAATTATTACTTTCGATATTTTGAAACTAGTTGCGTAGAGTTTATAAAAATAATTTTAAATTAAAATTAATAAAAATAATATTTAAATACCATGGCAAAATGATCGAGAATTTGTTAGAAAATGTATTTAAAATATGTATAGCTAAAATAGAAAAAGTAACTTTTAAATTGAAATACAGCAAACCTTCAACTAGTTTGGTAATGATACTATTACATAGCAAAATATCATTTGTTTTCATTAATTATTTAACAATTATTTTTAAATAAAAAACTAATTATAAATATTTAAGCAGACAGTGATGTAAAATGATGATAATGGGGAAAGACTATGATGCATTTTATAATTAAAAAAAAATGGTTAGAGTTATAATTAAAAAAAAAAAACAAAGATGTCATAACAAAACACTACATGAAACTTAACCAAACATATCAAAATAATGTCATAACTAAAAAAGAAAATTGATCATAATAATAAAATAAAATAAAATAAAATAAAATAAACATAACTAAGGGTGCACATGGTAAGAGAGTGTGTATTGTAGAAGACTGGTGATACATCCCTCTAATTTTGTACCCTTAATTCCACTTCTAATGACGTGGCTCACTTCCATGTGAAATGGTCCCAAATTTTGAAGAGAATTGATTAGTTGTTATTAATTGTCAACTTATTAGAGGTGCAATTGAAGGTAATAAAATGAAGGATGCGACATTTCTTATCCTAATGATAATAATAAAATTTTTATAGCGATCCGTGATTGTGTGCTGTGGTTTATGCCTTGTGTTTCTACCCTTTGTTTCCTTATATTTGAGTTTGGGTTGTGTTGAGCGAGTTTGGAACAGGTTGGTTGTGAGTTGATGCAAGTGTTGCTGCCCAGGTTTTTGTCTCTTTGCTCGAACGAGACTTTTTGCGCTCGAGCGAGCCTTGGGTATTTATCTTTTCGCTCGAGCGAGCTTTCTTGCGCTCGAGCGAGCCTTCTTGCGCTCGAGCGAGCCTTGTCTGGTGTGTCTCTTCGCTCGAGCGAGAAACTTTGCGCTCGAGCGTGCGTCTGCATCTCTTTTAGACCTAAAGAGTGGCATTCTTCACTCGAGCGAGCTTTCTCACACTCGAGCGAGCTCTGTATTCCTTCGCTCGAGCGAGCATTTTTGTGCTCGAGCGTGCGTCTGCGTTGGTGGGTTGTAGACCTGAAGTCTCGCTTTGTCCGCTCGAGCGAAGCTTCTTGCGCTCGAGCGAGGTTCTTTCGTTATGTCTGGTCGCTCGAGCGACAACTCATTTGCTCGAGCGAGCCTCGCGTTACATCAGATCTCAGCAGCAGGAAGTTTATCACTTTTTCATTTCCTTCTTCCCCCAAAACCCTAGATTCGACTCTCTCTCTCTCTCTCTATTACTCATTCTCTCTACAAATACTCCATTTCTAGGGCTTTTCTATCAATTTCTCTTTATTAAAAAGCTAGAGCTTTGAGTGGGCTTTCTTTTGATCCAAGAAAATACGAGTTTGGAGCATCTTGGGGTTTCTCTCATCTTTCCTTTTGAGATTCTACTTTGAAGTAGGGATTTCTTGAGTTATATATATTAGTTATGTATTGTTGTTGTTGATCTAAAAGTTTCCTTGAAGGATTAGTGTTGATTTTGATTTTTGTGATTAAAAATGTAGAGTTTTCGAAGGGGTTTAATCTCAAATGATTTTTGTTAATTCCTAGTGGGTTTGTTTAGTTATTTTGAAACTCAAAAGGGATGGTTTAATGGGGTTTCTTTAAGAGGATGAGAAATATTTGGTTTTTGATGAAAACCCTAGGAAAAAAATTGGGGATTTTTTGAAGGAACATGGAAAGGTTCTTGAAATTCTTTTCTATCTTTGAATTGAAGATGAATGGATATAAATTTCATAATGTTTTTGCAAAATGGTAAACTTTTAATGTATTGAGAAGTAGAAAATTGTTTTGAAAGCTTTACGTGTAGCTCTTGGTGAGACTATGTTGCTATAACTTGTGAAATGAGGAAATTGTGGTATGAATAGATGATATGTGGTTGACTTGTGAAGGAAACAATGAAGAAATAAATGGGAAAATTGTGAATGTGGCATTATTGTAAAAGTCTTGAACATGAAGAAATGTTATGAATTATGGGAATTATTGCATTGTATATTATTTCTTTCATTATTGTGCATTGTGGTTCTAAATTGAAGAGATTTACATTCATGAGAGAAATTGGTATTGTAATAAGAACTATGGAAGTGTGTAAGGGGTAAATACAGTGGTAGGTCCAGTTAGAGGGTGTAGATGAGTTTTGTTAAATTGGCCTGAGTGTCCATGGTGAAAGACCAGAAAACCGCGCGGATAAGTGTCGAGCCTTCCGGTTAATACCAATAAAAATGACAGTTTGGTAGTACTCGTAGAGTCTACTTGCAGACACCAGCCTAGGGACTACTAGTGTTGTATTTACCGCCCCTATTGATTAAAATTGGAAGTTCTTTGGTTGAAATGAGATAAGATTACTAACTGTTATTGGAATAAAGATTTTTCTTTAAGAAAGCAAGGCATCGCATGAACATCTGTTTTTTTTTTTAGAATTGCATAACAGTATATACTTTGTTAGAATTCTTTACTGGGTTTTATGCTCACCCCTATGGGATTTGGTGCAGGTAAAGATGTGGTGATCCTGCCGAACTGAGGACGTGAATATTCTGTGAAGAGTAAATAGCTCTCTTTTTGTGTAAATTTTTGTAAAGCCAAGGGCTAATATGTTTGGGTCTGAGAGACTATTTTGTGTAACCGGGCTATTGTCTTGGAAGATGTAAGCCCTTAAGGGCATTTTATTATTTTGAGACTTGAGGCTTCACATGCTATAGATTCATATGTTCTTTTATTTCGTTGAATATATATTGCATGTGGAACTTTGTAATTAAACTTATTTATTAATTATGTGGAAATGGAAGGATCATTGCTATTGTTTAGTGAATGTTACTTAATGCGAGTAGTTCATGTTGAATTATTTTGGAGTGTTACAATTTTTGTTAATAAGCCTGATGTGAATCTAAAAATACTTTTATAAATCGTGTATTTGATTTTGACACCAACGTGTCTATCACCCTCTCAAATAGAACGTGAGGATGATGTGATTTAAAAAAGGTAAAAAAAAAAAAAATAAAAATGGCTATTTAATGTACTCCAAAATAAGCTCTATTTTTCTAATGGAAATGACAATTTCAAATAAATCAGTTTGGATGCTAACAGAACGAATTAATCTATGGAATTTTTAGTTTAAGATCCTTGATATTAAAATTTTATAAGCAAATAACATGCAATATTTTTATAATAGTTGAGGCCTCTCAATATTTTCATACAGAAATTTTTATTGCACAGAGAAATTTTAACTCGTCACAAAATTGTTTTGTGGTGAGTTGAAATTTCTCTAATAATATTATTGAGGGGCCTTAACTAATAAGAAAAAAATATATTGGATCTCTCCTACTACTAAAAATTGATAAGGAATATTTCACTAATTTTTCTTTAATCTAATTTTAGATACATTAAGAACTGAATTGGCCTCTATAATGTTAAGAAAATTAAAACCATAAACAGATTGTAATGCCTATGTTATTGGGCAAAAATCGATCATTAAAAAATGGTTAAATTCGAATCGGTTCTAGATTTTTAAAATATTATGTAATAAAATAAACGATATATATGTATACATATTTTATAATAAAAAATAAACTAATAACAAGTAACATAATATAGTTTATTAAGCAGTTCAAATTATACTTCTACGATTTTATTTTTATATAAATCGAAAATCAAATTGATTTGAACGGTTCTAACATTTTAAAATCGAGACAAAAATCAAAATTAATAAAATCTTGACAAAAGCAATGATTTAAATTGATTTATCAATTTCACATCATCTCTTAAGCATCCTACAAACCTATTCTTCATCCTATTGTCATCTCTACTCATGCTCCTAACATTCTCATTAATAAAACTTCAAAAATAGAACTGATACAACGAGAATAAAATAAAGAATAATTCTTATATAATAATATGGTTGAATATAAATCATTCACCAAAAACAAAATATCCACAAATATGATATTTATTTATCAAAATGACATAATCAAATTATTCTTTTGATATTTTTAATATCAATTTTATGTGTTGATAGCATTTTTGTAAAATAAATAGAGGATTCTAAGAAATGTATCCAAGACATTAGTATCATAATGTAGAGTAGATTCGAACAGGGCCGGCCCTGAGGTGAGGCCACTAAGGCGGTCGCCTCGGGCTCTCAATTTTGAATAAAATTTAGAGTCCTTAATTAGAGGAGTGTATCTGTTAGCACCATAAATTTAAAATTTTATTATTATTTATTATTTATATAAATGCAGAACATGTGGCATCATCCTACACATTTGGAGGTTATAAGAAGTTATGAGATATTAAAAGGCGGTGGAGAACACAGCGGAGAACATGGAGCATGAAGTGGAGGTTGAAGGAAATTATGGAAAATCATGGAGTATGAAATGGAGGAGATGGAAGAGTGGGTAGTTTTAGGTGGTTACGGGTAGTTATTGCTGGAAGTTTTTTCTTACAAATATTTGCTTATAAATAGTCATTCATGGCTACATTGTAAAAGATCCAGAACTTAAATCAAAGACACTTGATTTCAATATTTCTTATAATTTTTCTTATCTTAGGAGTAGTTTAACATAGATTTATATTTCGAAGCATTTATTTTCAGCATTTCCATTTCGATGCATTTTATGCACTTCCTTTTCGAAGCATAGGAGTAAAGGTAAGTAATTATTATTTTGATTGTTCACTCAATCTTCCTTCTCCGTCTCCCTCATTCTTCTTTTAATTTTTATTTTCTCTACACTTTGGCAATTTTGGAGTCCTCTTTGTTGAGGCGAAAGAACTGTCAACACAATCACTTGATAATTGGCTTGAATTTAATCTGTAAGGATTTTTCAATCCTTGCTAGCACGCTCGCATTTATAATATTTTCCTTCGTAGGAAAAATAAGCCAACAATTTTTGGCACGCCCAGTGGAACGTCAAGTGTAAGAAATGAAAAATGAATTGGATTTGTCCATTTCAAATAGCCTAGATGAAATTTATTGGCGTAAACAAAAAATGTTAGATCTTCAAGAAGAGATCCATTTTCTTGATGAAATAAATTTTCATCCCTTACAATATTATTTGGTGGAAGAAAAAAGACACCATTTAATTGGAGAAATTCATAAACTTGATATGGAAATTCGCCAATGGAATGATGAGTTATCAACTCTCACTACCAAGTCTTTAACTGAGGCTTTAATGGCCGGAATTGGTGAAATTTTTCAAAAATTTTCCATGGTTAAAAATAGCAAAAGCAAAGAGTTGATTTCATCAATGGCTCGGGGGGTTCAAAAGCCCGTGTTAAAAGAGCCAAATTATGAAATTAACATAATAAAAAAGCATATTCTTGAGCCAAATTTGACTAAGAATAATGTTCCATGCATGGCTCGAGCGGTTCAAAAATTAATTTTTAAAGAGTCAAGTCATGAAAATAGTATGTCTATGGAGGATTTTCATAAGCCATTAATGGCTAAAATAAAAAAACAGCCCCATTTGTTTATGAATGATAAAAGTTATTTGGCCAAAGAACATATTCTCAACCCAAACATGGCTAAGAATGATGAACAATTTAATGTTCATGAATCAGAATTTTTAAGGCCATCTTGTACTGTGGTTCTTGGTGTTCAAAACCTACTTTGGATTTGTGGATCACACCAAAATATAATTCTAATGATGTGGCTAATAAAATTAACAAATTGTTTTTATGAGTTCGAAGCACTAAGAACAGGGGATGACCATTTAAAATACATGAACTTGGCTAGGAAAAACCTATGCATTTAAATAAGTGGTTGAGAATGGCGTATCTTTTCAAATTGATGGCCAATTATTTGTATGTACACAATCAAAGCATCGAAGATACATTCGAAGCATCAAAAGTTGTTTCGAAAGTTGATTACTTCACCTTCGAAGCTGTATAAAGCTTTGAAGATACATTCGAAGCATCAAGGGTTGTTTCAAAGGTTGATTACTTCACCTTCGAAACTGTATAAAGCTTTGAAGATACATTCGAAGCATCAAGAGTTGTTCGAAGGTTGATTACTTCACATTCGAAACTGTATAAAGCTTTGAAGATACATTCGAAGCATCAAGAGTTGTTTCGAAGGTTGATTACTTCACCTTCGAAACTGCATAAAGTTTTGAAGATACATTTGAAGCGTTAAGCCTAACCTTGAAACTTCATTGTAAGTATCATCATCCTATATCAATGCTTCCAACCTTTGAGGGGTGATGTTGTTCCTTCAAAACTGTGCCGCAAGACCTTCAAACGATGAATTTGGTCTTTTATACCACATTCGAAGCTTGTTATTGATCATCTAGTCATAATTTCATACTTATTCGAAGCACTTTATTGGTGCTATTATATCATTCGAAGCACTTTATTGATATTATTCAAAACATTTTATTACTTAGATTAGTCATGTGCTTGGTTCGGCCCTTCAAAAATTCAAGTAAAACATCATTTTTTAAGGGCCGCGGGGGGTAATGTTAGCACCATAAATCTGCAATTTTATTATTATTTATTATTTATATAAATGCAGGACATGTGGCATCATCCTACACATTTGGAGGTTATAAGAAGTTATGAGATATTAAAAGGTGATGGAGGACAAAGTGGAGAATATGGAGCATGAAGTGGAGGTTGAAGGAAGTTATGGAAAATCATGGAATATGAAATGGATGAGATGGAAGAGTGGGTAGTTTTAGGTGGTTACAGGTAGTTCTTGCTAGAAGTTTTTTCTTACAAATATTTGCCTATAAATAGCCATTCATGGCTACATTGTAAAAGATCCAGAACTTAAATCAAAGACACTTGATTTCAATATTTTTTGCCATTTTCCTTATCTTAGGAGTAGTTTAACATAGATTTATATTTCGAAGCATTTATTTTCAGCATTTCCATTTCGATGCATTTTATGCACTTCCTTTTCGAAGCATAGGAGTAGAGGTAAGTAATTATTACTTTGATTGTTCACTCAATCGTCGTTCTCCGTCTCCCTCATTCTTCTTTTAATTTTTCTTTTCTCTATACTTTGGCAATTTTGAAGTCTTCTTTGTTGAGGCGAAAGAACTGTCAACACAATCGCTTGATAATTGGCTTGAATTTAATCTGTAAAGATTTTTCAATCCTTGCTGGCACGCTCGCATTTATAATATTTTCCTTCATAGGAAAAATAAGTCAACAGCATCATGTCGTGCTATTTCATAATTATTTTAAAATTAGTTCAATTTATATATTTTCATGTTGTTGTATGGTGTTATTTTGTTTCGTGTTCGATTGATAGTTAATGCGAAAACTTTTACTTTAATTAAAAATAATTTAGCAAGTGTATGAAGAGATTAAAATTTTTCCCATTAGTTGAATTTTATAAAATTTATTTCTACTAAATGAAATTATTCATAGAATGCTTGATTTTAATTCAATTGCATTTTTCTAATTAAAAAAAAAATGCACCTTATTACTATATATTTTTTATTAGACTGACTCTAAAATAAGTAACAAAAAAATACATATCTTAAATGAAAAAAAGATATAAGCCTTAATTATTATTTTACATATTTTTTTATTCAGTTAGATGGAGTTAAATAAAAGATTAAAATATATAACTAATAATTCATATTATTGAATCGTGTCATAATTAGATTCATGTTGAAAAATAGCCAACCCTAACTTACTAATTTTATATATTGCTTGAGTTGTATCGAAAATTCTCATCCTTACCCCCAATTTATTTTAGTTCTTATGGTATTGATAAGCTAAAAAATAAAGATTCGATTCAACTAATTGAAGTTCAACTATTTTATATATATATATATATTTGTTATCTGAATTTTGTTAAATTGTAATACAACGGAAATAAATTTTCCCCCTTTTTGTTTTATCTAAACAAATTTTTTTTAAAGTAATGACACATGAAGGAGCTAATTTAAAAAATTTACCTTAGGTAACTCAGGCCGGCCCTGAATTTGGAGAAGGATTCTAAGAATGGAAACAAAGAATACAAAATAATAAAGACAAATTGCCTTTAAGTTAGCTTTAGAAACTTTCAACGCCCGCATTTGGTGAATGGTCTTCATATCATTGATCACCAGTTGATGCCTTTCTAAACTCATAATAGAACATTCTATAATTGCTTTTGTCATACAAGGGAAAATTATATGGTGGTCTTCAAGTAAAAATAGGTGGTACCTTAGTATAATTTTGTTCACATCAAATAAAATTAATATTAAACTACACAAGCAAACGTGTATGCTTGGAGAAAATCACTAGTTGCAACAATAATACTCCTAGTTTATTTCACGCCATGTGCAAATATTAAAGTCGGCCCGACGTGTTCTTTCAATACATGGTGCTATATATATATATAGCCTGTCAAGCAAAGGGTGTACTCGGGTTTTTGAATATACTACTGTTTTGTTCGATAATGTTCAATTTTAATTAAAAAGTTAAAAAATTATTTTAAATTATTATATTTTTTTATAAAAAATAAAAAAATTATTAAAATAATCTATTCCCAAGCAAGGCCTAGGAGTTTAGTTAGAAAAAACTTTTTTTTAGTTTGGTATTTTGGCATTTTAATTTATTTAGTCTAGTTAAAAAAAAAAAAATTAAGAGTAAACTACTAATAGATCCTAATAGTTGAACTTAATCTCATAAAGTCCTATTAAAAATAAGTCTTGGTAAAATTATCGCTAAAAATAATTTTTTTGTGATTATTTTTTATATGTCGCTAAAAATTGATAATTAGTGACTTTTTTTGTTATGATTTTTTATAAATTATCTTTAAAACTTACAATTAGTGACTTTTTTTATGACAAATTTTTTCCATAAGACCTATTAGAAAATAAGTTCACTTATTAGGATTTACACGTAAGTACCCTTTAAATTAATTTCTTTTGGAAAGAATTTTTTGATTTTTTGATTTTTTTAAGGAAAAAAATAAAAATAATTATAATTTAGATGTGATATTTTTATTTTATTAAGTTATTTAGTCTATTTTATCTTTTTTGTATTTTTTTAATCCAACTAACTTCTAACCAATTTCTCAAATGGAACTTACTGTTGAAAATAATTTTATTATTATTATTTTTTGAACGATGATTTTATTATCAATTGGTAGAGTGTTACTTCCAACTTTAGGAAAATATGTAGGAGAGAAAACTACAATTAGACATGATCAACACTAAAATGATTTTGTTAAAATGATTTTTTTAAGGCATTTATGACAGAATTTCATTTCTAAAATTGTAAGTTCAACAAGTCTAAACTTAAATTTTTTTAGGTCAAAATAACATCTTTTGTTTAAAATTTAGCAATTTTGTCTATTTGTTTAAATATTATTTATTTGTACACATGTTATCTATTTATCAAATGGCCACCTACTTATACATGTGTCTCGTATTTGTTCAATGTCACCTATCTGTCCACCTTACTGTCCAGCGATTTTCTTGATAATTTTTTTGACAACTTTTTTACGTGTGTCCTTATCACAAATAAATAAATAAATCAAATTAAATCTTAAACATATCTGCATAGGAATTGACCTTTCATCAATTAACTTTTTCTTTTTAATTTTTATATACTATACCGCTTCAATTCCACAATGACAGCACTGTTATCATCGAATTTCAAATTACAGTTGTCTAATTAATTTATTTATGTTGCACTATAAGTCAATTGAGATATAGATCAGTCTGAAGTTTTTTAGTTATTTAAGTTTTAATTTTTTGAAATTCAAAACGTAAATTTTAATAAATACTAAGCAATTGTTGAAATCACAAAATTAAATTTTGTTTAGCATCTTCTAAATAAGTATACTTATTTAAATCACATTAAGTCTTTATTTTTATTTTTTATAAAAAATTAAAAAATATATATATTTAAATTATTCAAAACAAATACTTAATTTATAATTTTTCATTTCAATTTTCTCAATTTTGTGATAGCACCCATCCAAAGCCCTTTCGTCCGTATTGTTATTTTCTGAACGATTTTGACTGTTGCCAGAATTCGGAAGTTGGCAAGGCATCGTTTGGAAAGATGGTTTGAGAGTTTTTTTTTTTATTATTTTAATTATAAAAAATAAAATAGGTTAATTTAGTTATAACAAATAAAACATCACATTTAATTCATAATTATTACATTCTTCTTTTAAAAAAAATTCAAAAAATTCTTTTCAAATTAAATTTTTTAGTACAAATTAAAATAATTAAAAAAATTAAAAAGTTAAAAAATCACTTTCCAAACGAAGCCCAAATAACTTCCGGACAAAGAAGTTGGCGCGTGTGAAAAAGGTCTCCGCACACCGCTTCCTCGTAGTCCACACTTTACCACTCTTTCAAATCACTGGACCCCACACCATCCCCTACTAGAGCCTACAAGTCTACCCATGATCTTTACTAGGTACTACATCCTCCAGTCAAAGTCTAATTACCGTATTACCCTCTGTACTAATCTTTCAATTCTCACGATAGTCAACGCAATCAAGCCAACGGTGAGGACAGTAAGGTACGCGTACACCTCAACTCTATCTACGACAAAACTTAATTAAAAACGCTAAAAATGTTTTTAATGAAACTTACCAATAAATTCTTTATACTATTGAGGATTTATATTTTGATCTCTAATTTATAAAAATGTATAAATAGAACTTTAAATAGTAAAAATATATAAATTATACTTTATAATACAAGGATCAAAATAAAACACATTAATAATTTAAAAAAATTATCTGTCTATTTTTTGTAATTTAAAAAATTAATTGATATTTTTCAAAAATTTATAACGTTGCCTATAAATAATCTTTTAAAAATTCCAAACTCCTGATAAGTACCTCCCTCCGATAATCTGTACCCTCACAAACAACGCACTTCTCTAATCTCTCTCTCTCATGTTTGTATCTATATAAAATAGAGACAATCTGTTGATTCGATCCATTCCAGACTGGTCGCCGGAATCGTCGGAAAGTGAGCTCCGGCAGGCCTGATTTCCGGTGAAATTTGGCCGGCGAAGACTTACTCCGCGGTGGCGAAGTCGAAATAAGACTTACTCCGCGGTGGCGAAGACTAGAGAAAGCTTAGAACGCCATAGAAAAGCTTGGAGAATAGATACAGAGTTGAAATTTTGATTTGGTGACTGTGATTTTGATTGTTCGATGGGGAAGAGGTTGGGGATTTTGGTGAGTTTGGTGGTGATGGTGTTTTTGACAGTAACGGTAGAACAAACGACGGCGTATAGAAGCCAACACAGAAACGCGTACGCGACGATGATGTACATGGGAACACCGAGGGACTACGAGTTCTACGTTGCGATACGAGTCATGATTAGATCTCTGGTCAAACTCCGCGTCGACGCCGATCTCGTTGTCATTGCCTCCGTCGATGTCCCTCTCCGTTGGGTCCAAGCTCTGTAAGTACCCCCTTTCTCTCTTTCTTCGCCACTAAAGTGCGCCTTGAACCATGGCGCACTTTAGTAAGCCTTCCTTGCATCTTTTTTTTGGATGTCTTTTTCTATAATTTTTTATGCACAAATTGGTTTTGTTGTGATTGGTCCCAAACAAAGGTAGGTGCTCAATCCGAAAAAATTATGTCCTATCAAAATTTTGGAGTTTACAGCTTCCAATACTTGATTCTTCTCCTTTTTAAATTTTGTGATACCCTGATTGTTTGATTTTTTTTTATTAATTTTACAAAATGAAGATTTTTTTTCTCAATAAAAAAAAAAACCCTCATACTCTATAGATGTATATAAATATATTTATATATTCTTGTTATTATCAAAATCTTTTTTTTGTTTGTTCAACCATTTTGATACATATAAAATATTTGATATTAAGTTATTTATTTATTTATTTCATTTATGGTGATATAAGGAACTCCGAAAGAACATGATTATGATTTTTTTAAAAAGAGTGGTGTTGGATTTTGCTCTGACTAATTCTTTAATATATAATTTTTTTTTCTTATATATATATCAATTAATTATCAAACTTAAGTATTTAGGATCCGTTTGGGAAGATGGTTTGTGGCTATTTTAGCCACAAAAGATAAAATAGGCTATTTTAGTTGCAACAAATAAAACATCACATCCAACCCATAATCATTACACTATTTTCTCAAAAAAAAAAAATCAAAAAAGTCAAAAAAATTCTTCCTAAAGTAAGCTTTTTAACCCAAGTTAAAATAACCAAAAAAATAAAAAAGCCAAACCACTTCCCAAACCAATCCTGAGGCTTCGTTTGACAAGTTGGGTTATGGGCTTTTTTGGCTATTTTAGCTACAAAAGACAAAATAGACTATTTTAGCCACAAAAAACAAAACATCATATCAAACCCATAATCATTACACTCTTTTCTCATCAAAAAAAGTCAAAAAAGCCAAAAAAATCATTCCCAAACTAAATTTTTTAGCCCAGACTAAAATAGTCAAAAAAATCAAAAAGCCAAAAAATTAACCCACTTCCCAAACCAACCCTTAGAGCATCTCCAACCCAATCCTCTCACCAAGAGTATGAAAATAATTTTTTTTATTCAAAAAGTAAATATAGAGTGTGTTACTATTCATTCAAACTCCAACCACAAATCTTCAAAACCCTTCATCCTTCCTTCATCAAAAAATAATTTTTGTTCATTAACAAATATTTAATTTTAAAAATTTTGTAAAATATATTTAATATTATACTCATTTTAAAGGTATGATTTCATATTTTTTAATGATGTTAATTTTATAAAAATTAAATTTACATACAAAAAGTTATTTGTAATACAATCACAAAATATAGAATGAATAGTGTTTTGGAGGAGATCCTTCATTTTCCATCCTCCCTTCATATTTGAAGGATCAACCCATCCTCCTCCCAAATAGAGATGGATTTGAAGGATGGGTTGGAGCAACAAATCCTCTATATTTGAAGATATAGAGGATGCATTGGAGATGCTCTTAGTCGTCTTAGGAAGAGTGACCAATAAATTCATGTCTTCGGCTCTACCTTTAGTTTGGCGTCTCTCTACTTGGAAATAGTTTATTCTAAAAAAGAAAACATATTTCAAATAATTCATTTTTAAAAAATTAACAAAGCACAAGGCATATATCCTCTTTTTTTTCTTTTCATTTCTCTTTTTTATTAAAAAAAAAAAACTTTTTAGTGTTTTCCAAAAAAATAGGCAAGTTTTAGAATTTTTTTCATGAAAATACTTTCAAAAATAATTTGAAAAATGTTTTTTTTTTCCCCCCCTGGTGTTTAGAAAAGGAAAACAGAAAACAAACATGCCTTAATGTTTCTTTTTCTCTAATTAATTGACCCTTGAACCACACCCAAATTGTATTTGCACTTGGGATAAAATTAACGCACAAAATTTTGATACAGAATATTCCCATTAGGCACTTGATTTTTACAGGGCGCCATCGTTACAGCTGTACTTTTCACGTGGGGAATATCTAGTCTTGAATAAGGCATATACACAAGTACAACTCCATATTTGTGTCTAATTTTATTTTAATTTTTTATTTTTACAATAATTACTACGTGTTGTGTTGATATCCCTTTCCCTTGCAGTGGTCCTGAAGGCCATAGTTGTATCGATAAATGCAGATTTTTCACATAATTCGTGTGCAAAAAAATACCAGAAAATTAGTGTATGGTTAAGATTTAACTGTTATATGGTTACATCAAAGAGTTATCTAGACCAGTTGGTGCTTCAAAGGCACCCTTGAATGGGGGTGTGTGTGTTTTCTTTCTTTTTTCAGTCTCATTTTCTTTTTGATAATTTTAAGAACTTCTGACGGAAGGTTAGGAGCTGCCATTTGAGTTAGCAAGTGTGGGGAGGGGAAGGTTTAGAACTTTGAAAGGTAGTAGATGCAAGAAAGTTGAATGTTGGATAGGAATGTTTGTTGTTCTACTTTTATCACACACTTTGCCAAAAATGACAAAATTCTTTGATTGCCACTCTCTTCCAGAGTGGCACTGACCCTACACATGTTACTCATATATGCTTAAACTAGTCTGTAAGGTTAATGTTAAATTGGTATGAAAATTGGTTTCAGGATGACCAACCTGTGATCACCCTCACCAAAACAATTTACGCTCCTATTATACACTGATACACACGCAAGTGCAGACACACTTTACAATGTGGAACACCCCTTGCTCAATCTGAATCATGATCCAATTATGATGATTTCGTCATTCTTTTTTTCACTAGTTATGAAATTCCAAACACAACTAATGCAAGATATATAACTGATCTGAAAACATCTTGACAATGTAATTTTAGGAAACATGCGTGTTTCAGTTTGTTTTTCACTCGATATCAACAAAAATTGATTGAACAATTGCACTTCATGGTTCAGGGAACAGGAAGATGGGGCAAAGGTGGTAACAGTGGAAAATGTGGATAATCCATACCAGAACCAAACCTATTTTACCAAGAGATTTAAATTAACTCTGAACAAACTCTATGCGTGGAACCTGGTTGACTATGACAGGGTAGTTATGCTTGATGCTGACAACCTCTTCCTCCAAAAAACAGATGAGTTGTTCCAATGTGGCCAGTTTTGCGCAGTTTTCATCAATCCCTGCATATTCCATACTGGCCTCTTTGTATTACAGGTAAAATCTACCTCTCACACTTTTTTGTTGAAGATTTCCTTAAAGTGATTTCCATGAAGGATGACAACTACTCAAGTTTCACTTTCTATGCATATAAATTCTACATTTGGGGTCCCTAGTGCAATTTCTTATGGCTTTGTTTTTGATGTTTCAATATGGAAAATATATATCTTTTTTAATGTATAAAGTACACTACTTAGAACATATTTTGAAGCAATGCCACGCTTTTTTTCATACCCAAATTACTCCTATGCAACTGTCCAGACTTATGATTTCAAATTTTATTTCAAGTTTTTTCTTTTTTTTTTTTTTTTTTTTTTTTTCTCTCCTTCCATCTACATTCAGACTTTTTTCTCCCAGATGACGGTTACAACCATCATTTCTGAATGCACATCGCATGTGTAGTCTTCTAGCATATATGTATATATATACTAGAGAAGGTGAAAAAGAGAGATGAATGCACACTGAATAATGGGCCCGTTCATAGTTTCTTTATGAAGGCATGTAATGCAAGTTTCATTCTAGCTTTCTAGGCTCACCAAACAAGCTTGTTACTATAAGTTATAAGCACACTAGAAACCTAATTGAAACATTTGTTGTTTAAGCCAAATAGACATTATTCTAGCTTGAAATTTATTGGAATGTATCCTTTGTTACATTAACAAAATTTTACTGCTGAATTGATTTTCCGAAAAGACAAATATTATACTGCCACATGTTTGACAGAAGTTGAGATTTTTCATTGGTATATCAGATGGGTACACGGACTTTATTTTTTATTGGCAAAAATAAAAATTTATTGTCTCGAAATAGAATAATTCGTTGAGGTAATAAGGATCAAGGGAGAAGCTTCAATACTAAAAAGTATTATCCCAATGAACTTGCAGCCATCACTGGACGTGTTCAGGGACTTGCTTCATGAGGTGGAGATTGGGAGAAAGAACCGGGATGGTGCAGACCAGGGTTTTATGGGAAGTTACTTCCCAGATTTGCTTGATCAGCCAATGTTCCATCCACCCCTCAATGGTTCCAAGCTTGAAGGAACATACAGACTTCCTTTGGGATATCAAATGGATGCCTCCTACTATTGTGAGTAACAGAACTTTCTTTCAGATTTTCACTCTTTTCCAACCCTTCTATATAAAGTCCAACTTCATATTTGTAAAAATTTCCATTTTTTGTTTCAACTGTCTTGGATGTTTGTTGGTTCCAGATCTTAAACTTAAGTGGCATGTACCGTGTGGGCCTAACAGCGTGATTACTTTTCCGGGTGCATCGTGGCTGAAACCATGGTATTGGTGGGCATGGCCTGTTCTGCCACTGGGTATCCAATGGCATGAGCAACGCCGTCAAACTCTTGGGTAAATCCAAAATCCATTCTCATGTCTTGGCTATAAATTAATTAAACAACATACATATAATTTGTAAGAATTTTACTTGTCATCAATCCTGAAGATGGTGTGACCAATTCATACCATTTACAGTACTTTTCTAACTTCTAATCCAACTATTTTCGTAGTATAATTTTTGTCTTCAGTCATTTATCTTAACAATTCATGCTTTGTAATTCAACAGGTACAGTGCAGAGATGCCTGTTGTCTTCATCCAGTCAATATTTTACCTTGGTATAATGGCAGTGACACGTCTTGCCCGACCCAACCTCTCTAAACTATGCTATCGCCGAGCAGACAAGAGTACCTCCTTAATACAAGCCAGCCTCAAATTAGTAGCCTTATGGTCCATTCTTGCAGCCTACATAATCCCCTTCTTCCTCATTCCTTGCACGGTCCATCCTCTACTCGGCTGGAGCCTGTACTTGCTAGGGGCATTTTCACTCTCTTCCATAGCAGTTAATGCCTTTCTCCTCCCAATTCTGCCCGTCTTAGTGCCATGGCTCGGGATTTTAGGGACACTTTTGGTCATGGCATACCCTTGGTACCCAAATGGTATTGTGAGAGCTCTGTCTGTTTTTGGGTATGCCTTTTGTTGTGCACCGGTGCTTTGGGGTTCGTTGGTTAAGATCATGTTGTGCCTTCAAGTTTCACTTGAAAGGGAAGCTTTCTTGCCGAGATTGGGAGAATCTACATCACCTCCTGAGTTCAAGTTGTACTAGGATACGAGTCACAGTTCATCGTGATTCGAATGATTGGGTAAATGGGATTCTTTGGACAAATCTCAGGAGTTCTTAAAGCTGCTTATTTATCATGGGGATAGAAAATGAGAAGGAAACCGGAATTCTTTGTTAATCTGGGCTGCTCTTGGTTGCTGGTTTTCATGCTGTTATATGTATAATACATTTTTTGGACAGAATCCCATTGTATAATTGGATGTGTCCTGGTATGAGATTTCATCATTTTGGAAACATTGGATGGAGAAACTGTTGTAGCTTTGGATTTTTAATGTAATAGATTTGATTTTGATAAGCTCCGAGTATTGTTGTGATTGTGATTGGAACTAGTTATGCTTGTGAAGAATTCAACTGAAGCCTCCATTTTTTCCCTCCTATTCGCCCTAGACAAAGCATGATTTAGGGAAGAAAATATGACGTACTTTTTGATCATGCTGTGAGGGCAGAAGTTGTGCCAATACATACACTTGCACTAGCCCATTGTAAGTGGGCCGGTCCATGGGCTCGTACCGAAGGATTGTATTGAGCCCACTCATTGCTCATCATGGGTTTTTCTAATTATCTGAATTGTTGTGTTTGATTTCTGTTTGTAGAGTAGTTTTTGAAATAAAAAGTATGAAAACTTGTTTGGTTTGCCTTTTTTCAGAAATGGTTTTGAAAAATTATTTTGGGAGAGATTTTTAAAAAAAGTGATTGATTTGATGTGTATGAGAGAGTGGTTTTGGAAAATAGGTAACTAAACAAAATTTTGAGATTTTTTTTGAAAAAATTTGTTTGGTTTGATTACTCTTGAAAATTTGTTTGTAGATAATTTTTTTCAAAAATTTTTCTAAAAAACAAACCAAACAAGATCAGTGCAAGTGTATAAATCATTTCATTATATGTATAAATCGTTAGTGTGTATAAATTGTTGAGAATTTATTTTTTAAGTTATTGTGTATAAATCATTTCATTATATGTATTTGAGCAAAATAGATAGTCTATTTCACAATTTAAGCACAGATGTAAAAATTTAATACAACTATCTAATCAATCTGATTTTTTAATGCAATATCTAAGATGGAAAAAAGAGGATTATAATTTTTACTTTTGCTTTGTTTGTTTGGGTAGAAAATTTTGTTACAATGAAAAACATTTTTCATAATCAATGAAAAACAAGTTTATTTGAATAAAAAATATTTTTTAATTTTAAAATGAAAAAAAAATAATTATGGGCTAAAATCTTACCAATGTCATTAGATTACCACCGCCACTCTCATCTCTATCATTACTACGACCATCAACAGACCGCCACTACTGCTTTCATCCCACCACCACCACCACCACCACCACCAAGTATAAAAAAATATTTTCGAAGACACAAAATTTATAAAAGATATTTTTCACTCAAATAAACGAAATTTTATTTAGGAAGAAACAACACTTAAGGATTGTTTGAAAAGCACTAAGGCCTTGTTTGGGAAGATTAAATAAGTCCACACTTTTTATCTTTTTATCTTTTTTGGGTCATATCAATCAATATCTTCTCTCTACTTTTCTACACATCTTTTTATAAAAAATCAAAAAGTATACTTATTTAGATCATCCCAAACAACCCCTAAATTGGTATATTTTTTTAATTTTTTATCAAAAAATGTAAAATATAGATTGTGATTGAAATAAAACAATTATAACCTAAATAAGATAACGTGCTAATGCCAAACAAGCCCTCACTATCCCATGTGCCAAAACGGCACAACCCGGCCCGTACACGGAAGCTTCAGTGCCGGGCGGGCGACTATCCACCCGTTACCCAAATACGCAATGCTACGCCAAATTCGGATAAAAAACTGATCCACGGGAAGAGGCCACGATCAGCCGCACACAACAAAGCAGAGCAGCTTGGAATCAATGGCGGCTGCTCTATCACCCGTCTTCTCTCCCCGCCTCAAACCCTTTTCCACCGTCCGATTCCTCTCCCTCTACCGCAAACCAAACCCAAAGTCCATCATCCCCACCTCCAAACTCACAACCCTCACTTCCAACCCCCCACTTTTCCCCTCAATATTCATTCTTTACTCCATTCCTTCATCCTTTTCTTCCACAATTCCAGCATCCAATCGTCGGAGCTTCTGCACCATTGTCGCTGGAGCTCTATCTTCCGGCGAAGCCTTAGAAAATCCGAAAACAGAGATTGTAAATAAAGTCGGTGAGTTTCGCAAGAAATTGAGGATTGTTGATGTAAAGGGAGGGCCTGACGAGGGTTTGGATCGACTAGGTCAGACGTTGGTTGTCAAAGGTTGGGTTCGGACTCTTAGAGTGCAGAGCAGTGTCACTTTCATTGAGGTATACTTATTGATAAAGTTGGGATTTTTATTTGGGATTTGGGTTAGTGTGTCTTGAAAGTTTCGGTTTTGGTTGGTAGTTATTTGGAGGATTGTATGATTTTGTGGGTACATAGGTTAATGATGGTTCGTGCCTTTCAAACATGCAATGTGTGATGAATTCAGATGCTGAAGGCTATGATCAGGTATCATATCGAGCACAATTTGTATATATCTATTTTATTTACTTGTTTATTTTTTAAAATTTGGAAATTCTAATTTTTAGCGCAATTGTGTGGGCTTGTAAGTTCAAATCAAACAGAGGGTTTTCAACCATATATATCTTTGGTTAATTTGATGTGAGGTTATGTGCTTTTGTTTTGGTTTGTTTAGGTGTGATATAGGACACTCGAAAGGGTAAAATTTATTGGGTACTTGTCGTCCCATATCTCAATGAGACTTGTTAAGAATGATTAAAACCAAACCTATAGCATACTACATTCAAGGAAGCGGAATGAGAATCTTGGCTCAAACTAAAACTTGACTACAGAAGTTCTAGTGTTCTAAATTTATATTTCTATCGCTTTCTTGGGCCTCTAGAGGGATGCGACAAGTGTTGGTTTGATAGGCTAATTCAGTTTACGAAACAGGTCTTTTGACAATGGCTGAAATGTTTAGGGCCTCTTTGGCATAGTTTTAAGGGAATAGTTCTTAGAAACAAATTTTTTTTTTTTTTTATTTTTAATTTGAAATTTTTAGAGAATATAGTGTTTTTGGTCATTTTAGTAATTTGCAGAAAACAAAAAGCAGAGAACATGAACAACGTTATGGTGTTTTGTGAAAAATGGTTCGTTTTAGCCCAATTTTTTGAAAGCACAATGAACCAAAGGAGTTCTCAACTATGATTCCTCATTTCCATAAGTTTCAAAACAGTAATTATTTTTATAAACTCAGATAAACACAATCTTAGAGTTACAAATTTTGAAATATGGATAATAATATATTGCAAAGAGTTGTACCTTCTTGCATTAGCAATATGCTGGCACGAGTATCCTTAGATGTGCTTCTAGTATTTAGTGTGAAGTTACCTATTGACTTGTCTGAGGAGTGTTTTGAACAATTTATTAGTCAATTCTATATGATTTGCACACTTTTTCTTTTCTTAGTGACATTACAAAAATATTTTACACTGCATTATGGTTATTGATATTTCTTGGCTTTAATGGTAAATAAATCTGTGATTTTGTTATTTTAACCTCTAGAAGTTATTAATAGGTGGAAAGTGGCTTGATCACTACTGGTGCATCGATATGGGTGCAAGGGATTGTAGTAGCCAGTCAAGGATCAAAGCAGAAAGTAGAGTTGAAGCTTGAGAAACTCCTAATGGTAAAGGGTTTCTTACACCTATTGTTACATAGACAATTGTTGTGATGGCATTTTGTTGCATTTTTTATAAGTCCCCTCAGATTTTGTGGTTGTTGCAACTCTGCAAAGTTCTGTTCCATGTAAGCACCTGCTTTAAGGTTGCTATGGCTACAAGCATGTAAATTAGATACATTTTTCCCACTTATTGGAAATATAGAAACTTTTTCCCCTTTTGTCCTTTTGTTTTATCTTTTGTATTTTATATTATAAATAATGCATGAACATTTCCATATGCTATTTACCCCTAGTTGATAGAATTTAATGTCATTGACGGTATTCATTTCTTTTTGTTTCTTGTATGCTATAGTTCTTAATATACTCAACTTTTTTTCCCCTGTACATATATGTGTGTGTATTTGTATGTATGTATTAGGAAGCTAATCCATTCCAGGATACAAATTTTGGCAGTTCTATGGCTATTTATTACATATTGGCAGATTCACTTTAAACAAGATTCTCATTATTGGATGTTATTGCTTATGGTTTCTTGTAGCACTTCACCCCTGAATAATGAGTTAAAAAAAAAAGTCAGTAAGGTTTATGAGTTAATAGAAGTAAAGAGTATATTCTGTTGCTTGATGTGAATTTTATTTCAAGCTAAATGTTAATTTGAGAACTTAATTAATTTATGATTGTGCTTTGAATTGTTAATATATATATATAATTTTTACATCATTTCCCTGTTTTTGGAGAAAGTCTAAAACATGAAAATGTGTATGACGTAGATGGCTGGAAGGATGATTGAGCATTTTCTAGTTTATGTCATTTCTCTAGGTGATTACTTGGCAGCATCTGGCTACCAGGTAAGTACTTGGCAAATAGGCCAAGTTTGTCGCATAGGGTTGGGGGGGGCATTTTGACAATTGTGATCATAATCTTCCCTTCTTTTTTTTTTTCCAGATGATGAGATAGGATATTATATGAAATTTCAGCTATAATAAAGCAAATACAAAAAGTAGAGATGGTGTATATCTCCTTAATAGAAAGAAAATTGGGAAAGGAAAATCTTGGGAACATTACTTCTATTTTTTTGATGGGCACATTAGGACTTAAATATTTTCTTTTGTTCTTGTTTCTATTCATTTTTATGTCCCACTTGTATATTGCATATTTTTTGCTGCTAGTGATCACTCATTCTTTTTGTAGATTGGAAGGAGTGACCCTTCCTTTCCCATCCAAAAGAAAAGGGTCAGCAGAGAATTTTTGAGAACCAAGGCTCATCTTCGTCCTAGAACAAACACTTTTGGTGCGGTATGATTCACTTCTTGTTTAGTTAAGATGCCATCTATTTTCATTTTGTTACTATTCTTGTAGATATTTGGTCAGTTAAGTCCACACACGTCTTCTTTTCTTTCATATTTTTGTGCACAAAAAATCTTTGTTCAAGAGGTTTCATTTTGCAGGGTATACACATTGTATTTTGTCTTAAGAAATAGTCTCCCTTTTTTTTTGCTTTTTTATTTTTTATTTTTTCCTATCTCATCTGCATTGAATAAATTTTTGAATTGCTTTGAAAAGATTGTTTTGGTTTGAAGTGGAACTAACATAAATTTTGTATAATATACTAATAGAAAAAAAAAAAAGAAAAAAAAAAAGGTACATTGGATATAAGTACCAAGGAATTTATTGTTGGGAATCAACAGGTGCAGGTGCAACAGAATTTAATTTTTTATATATAGATTCCTATAAACCTAGGTCATGTTTGTGATGTAGAGAAAATATGAATACATACACCAGACATAGGTATAATTAGATCAATGCCTCGTGCAAAATCAAATTTCATGCTTGAGCTTTGAGTCCACTCCAATCTTAACAATCTGGCCCCAAAAAGTATCCGCACACAGAAAATATCAAGTCGAAAAGTCAACATGGAGTATCACGATTCACACTTACATGCCTTAGGATTGAGATCTTGGATTTTCAGTACAGAGTTGGATTATAACATCATAAAATCACAATAAGGGACATCTGTAACTGGACAATATTTCTACAAATTGAAATTTAGTGACGTTGAATTTTCTTCAATTTCATTCTATGTCCTCCCCCATCCAAAAATGATGATGTTTTGAAAATTTCGTCTTGTTAACTTGTCTACATCACATTACTGCATCTTGTCTTTGTGTCTAAGCTTGGATTAGTAGCTGCCATTTGGTAAAGATATGTTCTTTGTGGATATCCTTGTGAAGTACAAACTTCAGGCTGTCACATTAACTTGGGTGTCAGGTTGAGTTGGCTCCCACTTTTGTATGAAAAATTGCTGTATTTACTTTATACTTCATAGCCATTTAGCCTAAGAGGTGTTCTTAACATACAAGCTTGCCAATAATTCAGATGTGTTATGCCTTCAAATCATGTTTATTTGGATGAGTCATTCTGATTCCGCTTGTTGTCTGTGTATTCTGTTTTACTATCTAAAGGTTGACTGTTTTGATATGGTTATGCTTTCTTACATTGTTGTATGTGTAGTGGCTTCTAACATCAGGTATCTTCTTTGGGTCTATAATCTAGTTATGTTTGTGGTGTGAGCTGATTTTAGGTTGCAAGGGTGAGGAATGCTTTGGCCTATGCTACACATAAATTTTTTCAAGAAAATGGCTTTGTTTGGATATCTAGTCCTATCATTACTGGTTCAGATTGTGAAGGAGCTGGTGAACAGTTTTGTGTTACTACTCTGGTATGCTCTTTCTTGCTTCACTTGGTGGATAATGTCAAACTAATATTTGATGCTTGATTATTCAACAAGAAAATTTGCACTCTGCATGGCTGCATTGTAGGGATGGCAATTTGAAACCGACCCGACCGGGATCCCCAACCCCGATTTGAGCGGTTTTTCCCCGAAAAATATCCCCGACGGGGAGAAGACGGTATTTGAAAATCAATCCTCGATCTGTTTCAGGCCGGGGACGGTGATCAGTGTTCAAGCCCGGTCCGGGCCCGGCCCCGGCCCCGTCCCCGTCCCCGGCCCCGTCCCCGAATTTTCCCGAAGTAAAATTACTTTTATACCCCTTATATATATAACATAAACCAAACCCTACCTCACACACAATACAAACAACCCGTGGTCACTGGTCTACCACTCTCTCACTCTCACTCTCACTCTCACTCTCACTCTCTCGTTCTTCTCTCAACTCTCTTTCTTCTCTCTCTCTCTCACTCTCACAGTCGCCTTGTCCCACCACCATCGCTGGCCCCGACCCCCCTCTCTCTCTCTTCTCCTCACCTCGGTTTCTCTTTCTCTCTCTCTACTTCATCTCTTTCTATTCCTCATGGCCACCGCCGCCACCACCACCGCAGCACCGAACCCACCGCCACAGCCACCGTCGATCAGATCTGTTAGATCTGTACTCAGATCTGTTATCTCTCTCTCTCTCTCTCTCTCTCTCTCTCTCTGTGATCTGATCTTGTTGGTGTTGTATTGTGTTGTTGATAATGACTAGCGTATGCCCGTGCCTAAAGGCACGGTGTAAATAATATTAAGATTAAAATGCAGTTATAAAAATATATTTAACAGACTGTACTCTACAATTCTAAATAAATCAAATATAAAAAAATTAAATATCAAATAATGCACACAAATCAAAAGAAATCAAAAGAAAACTCTTCTATCATTAAAAATTGCAAAATCAATAAAACATTGTGATCCATTGACAAAGTTTAAGGGAATAGAACACATGAAGCAAAACCCACATTATAACCTCCTTTCTATTTACATTACATTAACAAAACAATTCACACATTTCACAGCACCAACACTTCAAAGATTCCCCCCCCCCTCCCCCCCCCCAAAAAAAAAAAAAGAAAAAAAAAAGAAAAAAGAACATGAAATTGAACAAAGAAAACCATACACAACGATTAAAAAAAAAACGATTGAAAATAATAAATTTTAAATTTTATCTTATACATATCAAACAATTTATTTTTAGTTTAGTACTTAAATTTTGATCAAGCAACTTTTTAACTCAATAAATTTAACATTCAATTTTCAATACTTAATTTTTAATTTTCAACTTTATTAAACATTACCTGAGTCCAAACCTTATCATAAGACATAGAACTAAAGTCGGAAAATATAAGTAGAGTAATCTACCTAAAACTCTATCTTTTATGTTGTAAGTTTGTATTTGTAAACTTGTTACAAATCTTTTATAGGTTAGGGCAAATTACCGTGGGTAAAACTGATAGCTTGAACTACCCTCAATTATGTATTCATTCGGCGGAAAGATGTTGCTATTGAGATTGGACCGACCGCAAGATTAAGCTTGAGTCTGCATAAAAACCCAATTCAAGTAAAATTAATACATTAAAGACTATCAAATCTTGTGAATTTAATAGTTTGTTTTAATTAGCAAGAAAAACAGAGTAAGGGTGTTGAATACTTACAGAGGCCGACTATAGGTGATAAATTCGCAAGCTTTGAATAACTTATTCCCTGCAGTGTGAGATAAAATCGACATGAGATCTAGGAAGAAGGTATATATTTTTTTCTTTGCTATATATTTTTCTGGGATAGTATATGACCCCGATATGTGACATAGAACAAATAATTTTCCTAGCCGTTTAGTTGTGTTTCTATTTGTAGTTTTTTTGAAAAACGAAGACAATGAAAAATTCTAAAAATGGCCATCATTTTAATATTTATGATTATATATACATATGAATACTCGAAAATAAGTACTTGTTTAGTTGTGTTTTCATTTTCTGTCATCTGTTTTTCATTTTTGGAAAAATACCCAGAAATGTGATATAAAACTGGATAATTTTCCTACATAGCCCTGTTAAGGAAAAATGAAATGTTAAAATAAAAAATAAAATAAAAAAGTGGTTTTTTTCATTGATAAGCAAAAACAGGCTGCTATGAAGAATGAATAATGCCCCTGCTCTCATGAGTCATATCCCCAGTTTAAGGTGAATACACAATGAAATCTATTAAAAATTCATATGCCAAAGATTAATGTTTAGGTAAATTAGAAAGAAATAGGATTTCTGGTGTAATATCTTTATATGACTTAATAGATTGGGGTGTTTCTATAAATGTTAAAATAAAAAATAAAATAAAAAAGTGGTTTTTTTCATTGCTAAGAAAAAACGGTTTACGAAAATTCGAAAAATAATTCGTAAAAAGTGGGTTTTGTTCATTACAAAAATTTAATTAAATCAAAAACAGTTCACCAACCGACCTTTTTATGTTTGTTTAAAAAAAAAAAACCAACCTTTTTACCTATTTTCTGAAAATGACATTATGTGTCCGAGCGTCTCTGATTCTGAAGGCATGACGAAAACATCTCCGCTGGCGTATGCTTGAGAGAGCTCTTCACCTCCTAACATTCTTGTGAATACGGCAGGCATGTCGGAGAACAGCTTTTCGAGATCCTTCCTGCCACGAAGAAATCATTCTAGATGAATAAATTTTGCCCATGGTTCTTACTGGAAAATAAATTCAGGCGATCATCATGGCCCAATTTGTGTATCATTGGATGTATGCAAAAATATAAAAATAAATAATTCATTTCGTTAGACAGTGGTTTGTGGTTTTTAATACAAAGAATCATTTTATACTATATTCTATAGAGATTGTTCCAGCAATGTTGACAAAACTAAACAGCCAATAAGTCCTTAGAGAAATACCTGTATGGTCCATCTCCAATAAAAGCAATTCGTGCCTCCGGTATCTAGTCCATGACACTGTTCAATCATACATCCCAAATGTCAATGGTTTCAACTTATAATAATTATGAAAAAAAGCATTATTCCATCAATATTTTGCAAGTAATATTTCCTAAATTGCAAAAGCAGAAAATACTTATCATTTGAAATAAAAGAGCAGTACCTTTTGAGTAAATCCAAACTCTTCTCAACTCCTAGTCGTCCAACATGGACTATCAATGGTCTCTCGGGCTCCCCATTGCTGATTAAAAAAAGAACAATATATTTACATTTGGAGGAAACTCATATTACATGGCAATGAAATTTTAAGGATTGAAAGAAAGCCATACCTTAGTCTTATTCGCATTTCTTGAGAGCGATATTTGGGATGGAAGCTTTCGGAATCAACACCCTTATTCCAGAGACGAATCTTGTTATCTGAAAATAAACAAAGAATTAACATGGATATGAGCTGCTATTTTCAGAGAAACATTTGAAAAAAATAAAATAAAAATTCAAGCAGAAGCATAAATGTCAAATTCTGTTATGTGATCAATGTGAAATTTCAGAGAGTTATCTATTGGGCGATGTTCATTTACCTGCTGTTACCCTAGCTACTTCAAGCTCCTTTGCAAGGGCAACTAATGGAACCAGTGTAAGATCAGCTG